>CM040246.1:52414820-52482167 GCA_022545495.1 Chrysanthemum lavandulifolium
TAACCACAATCGTGGAAACCAAAACAACCCGGAGCAATACGGATAAAAGAAGAACAAAAGTCGAGACCTTTCAAAGATTCAATGCTTGGATGTGATGAATATGGTCACTTTGCTTCTAACCGCCTCGAACGACGTGAGCGAAGCAAAAGCATGAATCAAACCTTTTGAAAATGGAGGATGATGATGACCGACACTTTTATGATGAAAAGCGTTCAAGAAGTAGTTTTCTTGAATGAAGAAAAGATTATCCCAAACCAATTGAATACTAAGCCAAACGAGGAAGACACTTGGTATTTGGATAATGGAGCAAGTAATCACATGACGGGATCCGAGAATACTTTTCGAGTTGAATGAGAATATCTCCGCAGAGTGAAGTTTGGTGATAACTCCTACATCGAGATAAAAGGGAAGGGTTCGATAATCATTGAAGGGAAAACGGAGAGCAACGGTTAATCATTGAGTCTATTACCTACCCGAGCTAAAAGCAACATAATTAGTCTTGGGCAAGCTACCAAGGCGGATGTGACATTCGTATGAAAGGTAACCTTCTTACTATGCGTGACTCGGATGGCAAGCTTTTGATGAAGGTTCCTAGAACAAGTAATAGACTTTACAAGATTAAGCTCCAAGTTCAAGTCCGGTGTGTCTCAAAGCAAAGATGGAAGATGATGCTTGGTTATGGCATGCTAGGATGAGTCACATTAATTTCGAGACGATGGAATTAATGGCAAGGAAGGGCATGGTTGAAAAGTTGCCAATAATTCATCAAGAGAACAAGTTGTGTGAATCTTGCTTGGTAGGAAAACAAACCAAGAAGGCGTTTCCTAAAGTCGCAAAATTTAAGGCAACACATCCTCTTCAACTTATACATGCCGACCTATGTGGACCAATTTCTCCACCATCCATAGCACGAAACAGGTAACATATTTGTTCTTATTGATGACTTCTCACGGTTTATGTGGACTTTTACCTTGAAGGAAAAAGGTGAGGCATTTGAATACTTCAAAAAGTTCAAAGCTTTAGTTGAGAAGAAGTCGGGAAGGAAGATTATAACCCTAAGGACCGATAGAGGAGGTGAGTTCACTTCAAAAGAATTTACCAACTTTTGTGAAAACGAGGGTATAACAAGACATCTAACCGCTCCCTACACACCGCAACAAAATGGAGTCGTGGAAAGGCGAAACCGTACTCTTATGGGAATGACTAGAAGCATCTTGAAAGCACGAGACGTACCAAACTACATGTGGGCTGAAGGAGTTAGACACGCCACGTTCTTGATTAATAGAGTTTCCACTCGAGCTCTAGTTAATCAAACTCCATACGAGGCTTTCAAAGGAAAAAAGCCTAACTTGGAGGGTTTGCGGGTATTTGGATGTGTGGCTTATGCAACGGGAACAAGGCCATATTTACATAAGTTAGACGACAGGTCAACACGACTCATTTACATCGGAAACGAGCCAGGTACAAAAGGTTTTCGACTGTTCAATCCAAAACTAAAGAAGATAGTGGTATGTCGTGATGCGGAGTTTAATGAGGAACTTGGCTGGAAGTATGTTGCTGGAAGCGAATCACACGAGCTAAACCCAGGTATGTTTATTATAGAATGGCACGGTTCTATTGATACGGGTTGTGGATTTGTTAACCCAGGTGTGACCGATGAAGTTGAGGCAGAAGATCAAGAGGCTGAAAATGTTAGGAATTAGAAAATTCCATAGTGAAGAGTCGGTCACCCCAAATGTTATCTAGCTTAAGTTAGCTCGTAGACTTGTTGTTAGTCACGTTATTTAGTAGTTTTTTTATAGTTTGTAGCGTAGTATAGATTAGTGCAACACCGTGGAGGAAGGACGGGTCTTTACCCACTGTATCCCTGATCCACAGCCGATAGGAGGTCGTAGTAGTCTGTAGTATAAATACCCCTTCCATCCATGGAAGGGTGGTGCTTCTAATCTAATCTTTCACTTTTGTAAACCAACTCTCTAGCAAGAACACCCTCTCTCTACTTTCTCTCTCTAAAATGGAAAACATGTATTTTGATCTCCCAAGACCACCCGAATCATTCAACACAATAAATATACGATCCTACAATTGGTATCAAGAGCCAAGGTTATTGTGTTATCTTTGATTCGTGTGGTCCGTACCATGGTTGTTGTTTGTGGTTTTTTTTGGTTCATGGAGTTAACTGTTTTTTATTCATTTATGGTTGGAAAACATTTTCTTTGAGTAACTTGGTAAAACAGTTTAACGTGTTGGTGTGAATCTGTTTTTATGGTACTAACTGTTGGATGGTGTTTAATGAATGTTTCTGGTTATATCGAGTCAGTTTGGGTTGTCATAAATGCGTTCTTTGAAAACTGATCTTCTATAATGTTCGTTAATGATGTCTGTTGCAATTTGTATGGTGGTTTTTGATTCGTTGCTGCTGGTGTTTATGTTGTTCTTATTAGAGACTTGGTGAAGTTCTTCATAGAGACTTGTCAAAAACTGTCCAGATTCACTGTATAGTCAAATGGTCAAAGGCGACTTAGTCTAAATGAGGCTAGCGACTTGTCCATGTTTTCTTACTAGCGAGTTGAGTATGTTATACTATGTAGCGACTTGTTATTTAACAAGTAGCAATTTCTGTAATAGTTAGCTACTTAACTCCATGCTAGCGACCTGATTTCAGTGCTAGCGACTTGGTGAATAATGGGTAGCGACTTGACTTTGGCTAGCGACTTATATTTATAAGTTAGCGATTTGGGTGTCTCAAAAGGAGGTAGCGAGTTGTTGACTCGGTCAAAAGCGAGTTGGAACTTAAGTGGTAGCAACTATGACTCAACAAGGCTAGCGACTTGCTTATGGAAAATCTAGCGACTTACACAGAATGGAAGAAGTAGACTATGACAACTTGACCACGACTTTATACCAAATACCAACATTACCGACATCAGGCTATTATACCATACCCTCATCTGTCTATAACCATAATCCATCTCCATGACATGTTTCAACCTTTACTCATTACATGAATCATTAACATCAAGTAAAGTCGATCTCAGTATTGTTCTAACATTTTCAGAAATCTTTTAAAGATTTTTATTGTTCGAACATCACCATCATAGATCCTTTTGAAGACTAAGCTTCATTTGTATCCGAACAATCAAGAAAGATCAAAAGCTTAAACCTTTATCTTTTCTTCATTCGTTTAGGACATCATAGACTCACTAAATGACTCAAAACATAAATGATTGTACTAAACGATTTGGATTTATTTCATCTAATCAAATCGACATAATCTCGATTTGGTTTAGGGTTTCATTGATAGATTCGACCATATGATCTTACCCTCTAAACACAATCATCATTGATCCAAGTTTGTTTCGAACTAAAATGTAAGATAAGATCTAAACCATGTATAGGCTTAATCTTTCATCTTATTCGGATAAAAGGAAATTAACTAAACGAGATTAATGACCTCAGAATACCTTTCTCGTGGATTAAAGACTCACTTGTGACCTTTTTCAGATCCACACCACCACAAGAATAATCATCATTGGACTTTATAATTATTTTCTGATAATATACGAATTCAAGAAATGATTATAACAAGTATGTTTAATCACCTTCTCAACCCGTTTATGACTCATTAACAACTATGGAACAAGACTTAGCCTACCTTGGTTTGATTTTTGAAGCCTCATCCTTATATTCATGCCATCCCTGTGGCTTTGATGAGTGTCCTCATACCATCCCTGTGGCATACTTTGGACCTTCGAATCAAAGACCTCACGCCATCCCTGTGGCTAGGTCATGGATGAATCAATGGATAATCTAGGGAAGGAAGGGATTTGGTTTGTGTAACTGATATGTGATGTGAGAGGCGTGGTATTTTTTTGAGAAGTTGTAAGCGTTTTTGTTTATGGTGATTTGGGTTAAGCGAAGCTGTATCATGAATAAGAGAGAGGCGGAGATAATTGAGGAGTGAGATTAGGGTATTTTTAGGGCATGTGTGGAATATGATGTGTTAAATACCCAATGTTTAGGGCTTCTCTGGATTTGTTATGTTGAGGACTTCATGGGCCTCGTTGGTTTATGAATTGGATCATGAGGTGGGCCTCGTTGAGTGTTAAAGGGGATAGGGTGATATTATGTATTCACGAGAAGGAGATGCTATAAATCACCATCTATTTATAACTTGTACCTCATAATTATCTATTGTATTCACGTCATGGGATCAGGTGACATTATCTATTGATTTGCAAAGGTGATAAGGAGATGTTATAAATGAACATCTCACATGATACTCTATGAGTTGGATTGGATTTGGTCTACAAGAATCAAATGTTCTACGAACATCTCACGTGAATGAATCAAGAATGAACTCATATATGATGTTGTATGTGAGATATGGATTGGGCTACATGATTGACTATTGAGATTGGGCTGCAAGTGGTAAAATTATTGTGTTACCCGAATGTTACTGTCTCAAGTAAAAATTTTGATACATAACTCTCGATACTTTTTGATAATGAGTTTGTGTTTGGTCATAAATGTTTTACGGATGATACATTTATTTACGGCTATTGTTGGTATGGGCTTCTCATATTTGGATAATATGCTACTAATGAGAGTTGACAATAATGTGATTGATGATATGAGGGTTGGTGTATAGTGTGATGATGAAACTCGTTGTATTATGAGGTTTGATACTTTGGTTAAGACATTTTCACGAAGAATTTTTTAAGTCACGGCATGAAGTGTTTATTGGAATATGTTGACTACGGGGTTGTTTGTACGGTATTTCTTATTTGGATGTGAAGTGAGGTTTTTTGGCAAGGCCACTTATTTCATCTTCCTTCTTTCTACCCTTCCACGAAGATGACTTGTTTGGGCGTTATGTAAGGTGATAAAGACTTGACTATTTAATTACGGTTGTGATTCTTTCTTGCTTAACCCACACCGTAACTATCACTTGTGTCTCATTCGCTTGAGAATGTCAAGAGGTTTTGTACATCGGTACACCGTTTCTTCTTCACAAGGATTAGTACAAGTTTAAGTAACAACCGAGAATTCTACTCATGATAAAGTTTGGCATATCGGGTTTACTTCTCAATGTGATCACTACAATAGCCGCCGAACGCGTGAATGATGTGTTTACCAAAGTGTTTATTGATGGTAGATGATGTTGGATTTTGAACCACCGATGAACGCTGCATGTTCCCTAAAGCAGATATTCACCGAAACCCAAATTGTCATAACACATTCAAGACGACATTGTTTACGGTTTTGTCTTGATTTTGTAAAATCCACGAAAGAACCTATTTCTTGGTTTAAATCATAGACCGTAAAATCCCGTGACAATGGAAACATCCCGTAATTGTAAAGTGCATTTCCGAACTATCATACGGTTTATTCTTGGTTTTGTAAAATCCCCGAAGAAACTATTTCTCGGTTTAAACTATAGAATTGTAAAATCCGTGATGATGGAACCATCTTGGAGAAAGGAAAGCGTATCTCGTGGTCTTCGATCGTCGGTGTTACGGGTTCTGCTTCAAGAAGGGATAAAAGGTGTACTTCATAAATTGGATGTGTGTTTGGATATTCGTCATGGCGCTTTGGTTATTACATGGTTTTACGGGGTTATGTCTGTTAACCATGGTCGGGATGTAACCATTATCAAAGTTCATTTAAATGTCAAAGAAGGCTAGATTTGAGCATTCGGAAGATGTGACAACGGCGTTAATTCAGTATTATTTATTTGAGGTTGAAATGAATTATCACGGGCAAGTGTACTTAGTATCTGAAGGTATCGGGGATGGATGGATGAAGATTCTTCATGATCCTTGTTCGAGCTTATTATAAAAAACGAAGACTTGGAAATCTAGTTATTGTTGGGTGACTTTTACCTCTTCTTTTACCACTTGGGGAATTGGGCTCTTATCACCTCAAAATAACTATCACTTAAAAGAGTTACGTTGTAGTGCTCGATGTCATATTCAATTGTGGATTTTGTCACACCCCAAATTACTGCTTTTGCAATGGAATGGAATTTCGGGATTGACCGTCATAGCATCACAATCACAGTTATATTGAACGACCTAAAGTGTCGTTTGGAAAATGCATCGTTTGATTTAATAAAATAATCGAGTTTACAAAGTAGGTCCCAAATGTAAATCAACTTGGCGGAAATAAGTTTGTTACAATTCAAACGATGTTTTAAAGCACGTAAAACCCAAGTGAGACGCGTCACCACGACTCCATGATGTGTCCAAATGCATGCCATGAAGTGAATGCCTTAGATACCGAGATAAAACATGCTAAAAGTGTCAACACAAAGGTTGAGTGAGTTCATAGAGTTTGTTTGAAATGTAAAGCCCTTTAGAAATCGTTTATGCAAAGAAAGGCATTGTGAATCCACTCGGTTCAAGTCCCGCCCATACAAAACTTGCAACCTGTGTGTTCACAACCCATTGCCAAGATATGTATAGTCAATGATAATCCCAAGACATTCAAAGACAATGATAATCCCAAGACATTCAAGACAATGATAATCCCAAGACATTCAAAGACAATGATAATCCCAAGACATTCAAGACAATGATAATCCCAAGACATTCAAAGACAATGATAATCCCAAGACATTCAAAGACAATGATAATCCCAAGACATTCAAAGACAATGATAATCCCAAGACATTCAAAGACAATGATAATCCCAAGACATTCAAAGACAATGATAATGATATAAGATATGACTAAACATTAAGTTCGGTGAAGCATGTAGTTTGCAAATAGATATGAATGTCATAAAAGATGATGAGCATGTATCTCCCCAAAGAGTTTAATAATGACATTAAAACAAGAAAAGTGGGGCTATGGAACTCACTTGGTAAACCGACGAGATGACAAGAGTGAGTACACCGAGGTATAATGAGATGCGTTATCCGCGACCTATGACGAATGATATGATATGTCATGAGTAGCAATGTAATGTTATGCATGCACTTCGTATGTTATTTATACCATTTACGGGTTTTGAAAATATTACTCGTCGTCGAAAAATACTCTTTTGACGTCTTGACCCTTCAAAAATGACTTTACAAGTTTTTACGTCAAAATGTCATCCTACAATGGTTTTATAACGATTTTTGGTGAAATTACTACTTTTCGTCGCAAAACAATGTCGTCGGAATTTCTTGAAATTAACAAAAATGGCTCCGGAAAAGTAGTCGTAAAATAGTGTACGTCGATCGTTAGAGAACGAACTCGACGGTTTTGGAAAGTTTGTATCAATATCTAGAAGTTTCAGTTCAGGAGTTTTCGCTCAAAAGGTCTCGATCATAAAGATATCAAAGGCTAAAGATGGTGGTTTTGCTAATTGTGTGCGTAAAATGAGTTTCGCCAATGTTTGAACATCCGTAAATAATTCACTATGACTCCGCTTGACAAACGGCTTTTGTTTTGGAAAATATGGCCGATAAACTTGATTTTACTAGAAGACATTTCGTTATAAAAGTTTTGCATCCTAGTTAAAAGCGCCGCAAACATGGACGATATAGCTAATGAAATACTTGTAGCGTAGAAATAATATAATTTTCGTAAAATAATATTTACGGCAACTTTATGAAAACGGCCATATATTTGTCGTTTTAAATCCGCTTTCTACGTAAAATATGTCCTTAGCCGTCAGATCAAGTAAACTAATATATTTTGACTAGTCGAAATAATTTGTGAAGCTTAAGGCTCGTTTTGACCCGAATATGTAAAGACAGCAAAGCTGAAAATCCTGAAAATAATACGTTTCGTCGTCAAACTTTAAAAATTCACCACGGCTTCGTTATAACTCCGTTTTTATCCGTTCAAGCGGCCACGGATTCGTTTTAAAGTATATTTTCTAAATATCAAGGCCAAAATGTCGTACCAACAGTAGGTTTTTCCAGAATTTCGATTTAAGGACAGAACGTAAAATATAGTTTACGAAAATAGTTTTTCTCGGACAAAACCTATTCTAATCCTTCAAATCAACTCCAAAGCTAATCTAATCCTACCATACACCTTCTTAGGGTGTCATGGGTTCCTAATCACCATCAAGACCAAAGGATAACTTGGGAATAATTATAGGATGACTATAAATATATATAAGTTCTAAAATCATGAAATAAATGGTATAAATCACATAACATGCATATAAGCTCCAAAATGATAAGAAACATATGAAATGACAAAGAAACTTAAAATGATAAGAATATGCTTACTAGTGCAAGTGAAGAGGTGTAGGTAACAAAGGATTAACTTAAATATCCTTGGTTTTATTTCAAAACCATGAAAAGGATATAATCTAGGTTGTTAAAACACTTGAACTTAGCAAAATCTTGATCCCTTTGGTGTCTTGATGTTGGCCGGTTTTATAGAGCAAAAGAGGAGAGAAATATTTTGTTTAACACCTTACAACTATGTGAAAGAATGAAGTGAATTATTGTTGAGTGTAAGACTTTAAGTTTGAGTAGGAACATGTATAATCACAAACCATACAACAATTAAGACACTCCCTTCCCCTTGGCCGGTTTTTGGGGGAGGGTTGTCTACCCAAATATTTTTTTTTCTCAAACTTGCAACTTGTATAATTTGTATAATTATTTGTAAGACTTGTAATAAAAGGTAAGTAAATAACTCTTGTAAGGTAAATGGAAAATTTTGGTGCAAGTAAGTTTTATTAGGTCAAAATAGATTGTATTAAGATGATAAAAATTGTAAAATACTTTCCTTGTGAAAATTGAGTGCTAAAATAATTATCGTAAGATTTTTAAGAAAAACGACGTAATAATTAAATTTTAACGATTAAAATACCAAATAAATGTGAAACACTAGGAAAACTAAAAATATAGTTTTATAAACCAAATGTGAGTTTAAAATACCCGGATCATTTTTGAAAGTAACGGGTTAAATAATCAAAATAAAAACTCACGCGATAAAAATTATTAAACATAAAAATTACGCGTTGAAGGGTGAAATGAAATGTCGTGAATGTACTAATGAAATGCACATGATGTCAATGAAACGTAGACTAATCATAGTCCATATGAAATGTACGTGATGTCATGATCATGAATTCGCCGCTAAACCTCCAAGGTTACGCGAATTTGAAATAAGTAAACCCAGTTTACTAAAATGTTGAAATAATGAGACATGAACGGTGTCGAGAAATGACCGAAGCACGGATTGTCACATTCGCCCATCAAAAGGAATTCAGTCCCTGAATTCAATCGTTGTTAGTCTATCGGTTTTAGGGTTTGATATGGCAACTTTCCCATTCCCGAGCAAAACCCTCAAAAGACTTTTGGTAACCGATTTTACTTAATCTCACAACTCATCAAACAAGAACCGTCATGAGATTAGGCTAAATCGGTTTAAGTAACAACTTGTTTCTAGCTCGATCTTTGCAACTCATCAAACAAGAACTGTCACGCGGATCAAACTGAAACAAGTGGTTTTGAAGAAAATCTTTTGAAAATTTGGCTCGATTACGGATTGCTTACTCATATAAGACTACTACTCCTTCATTGCATGATTCTTCTGAATTAGACATAGGTGATCGGGCTATGTATAATTTAGGAGTAACTATGCAATGCTTGGACTAATCGACTCATATGATGTTTGGTGTTGAGTCAATCGATGTAAAATTGCGATGAACATCGAGAGAGAAGACATGGAGAAGTGTCGTTAAAATGATAGTTAAAGTAAAAAGAATTAAAATCCTCGTAAATAATAACAAATCGGAATGAAAATGAAGTACGATAGATGAGAATATTTTACAACGAGTGGTTTAGCAAAAGTAGTACATCTTAGGTTATAAAGATTCGAATACGATGGAAAACATAAACTTAGTACAACATGGTACATAAAGAAAAACAAGACTGTTAGTTTCCGAACTTCTTCAGTCTTCCGCGTAATTGATACCTTGACGAGCTCCTCCTCCTCCTTCTAACATATATACATTCCCATGAGCACCTTCGACTTGTTGACCTTGGTTTTGAGGACATTGGCTCCGATAGTGTCCTTGCTCCCCACATTCGAAACATGTCATTATAGTTTTACCTCTACAATCCCTGGCGAGGTGTCCTAATTTTTGCATGGCGGCACTTAGGTGGCAAAGACCGAGTGATGAAAGTTACATCTAGTACATAGTGGGTGTGTTCCAAGATATCCTTTTCCTTTGCAGTCCTTAGCAAGGTGTCCCACTTTTTGACAGATAAAGCATATACCACATGGACCATCATGATGTAGCGTGCATTGATGACATCGTGGTAAGTTTCCAGTATAAGTTCTTTCCTTTGTTGGTGCAGCAACATAAACCCTGGTGGCTTCTTGTCTTCTATTCTGTTGTTGGTGATGGTTAATGCTACGGCTTTGGTTGTTGTTGTGGTAACCTCCTTGGTCATTTTCCCATTTCCTTTTGTTGTTGTTGGTTTGATTGTTGTCGTTGGTGCGGTTATTATTGTTGTTGATGGTATGATTGTTGTTATTGTTGTGGTGGTTATTGTTGATAATGTTTTCCCTTTTCGCAACTTGAGCCATGAGTATTTGAGTGTCTGGTAGATTCTTCAATTGTTTGTGGATCGAAAGAAGTTACGTCTCCTTGGATATTTTGTGAAAGTCCTCCAATGAAATTTTTCAATAGTTTCTCCTTGTCCGAAATCATAGTGGACAAAGAACAATCAACTCTTGAAACCTTTGATGTAAGCAAGTCTCGCAGCCAGCAGATTGCGGCCTTGGTAATAGCAACATCGTCGCCGTTCTTTTCAATCCTTAATGCCTCGCTACACTATCCCTTACCAACTTTTGAATAGCCGCTTGAGTCATTTCGGTGTAGCTTTCTTCGTGTCATATCTTCTTCAAAACAAGAGAAATGTGAGACGTAGCAAAATCCGATGTTAAAATAAACGCTCCCAAAGAAATGTGATAAGAATGATAAGTTTGAGGTTATTTTTCGAAATGATCGACGGGTTCCAAAAAGATGGGTTATGAGGTGTCGTAAGTGCTTCAAGTGTATGAGGGTTTAGTGACTTAGAGTGAATAGCGTGCAGCTCGACATGTTAGTGATGAAACAAAGGAGTGAGAATGACCTTGCCGAACTTAAAGGTTTATCTCGGCATTCGACGTTATCGGTGATGAGTCGATTGATGTGGAAATTGTGATAGGGACTGACAAGGAATTCTCCACATTAGAGTATGAAGAAAGAATAATGGAATGGGAATTTAAAGGCATCCATGTGACAATCGATATGAAATGAAAGTAAATAACTCGAAAATGTACGTAAAAACCGCATGTAAAGTGAACATTCACTTATGATGAAATGATGAGATGCTATGATAATGTAGTTATAGTCTAGGGTCAATGATGCAACCTAGTTCTCTATAATCAAGCTCGATGCCAATCTTTCACACCCCAAATTACTGTTTTGCGCCGGAATGGAATTTCGGGATTGACCGTCATAGCATCACAATCACAGTTATATTGAACGACCTAAAGTGTCGTTTGGAAAATGCATCGTTTGATTTAATAAAATAATCGAGTTTACAAAGTAGGTCCCAAATGTAAATCAACTTGAGCGGAAATAAGTTTGTTACAATTCAAACGATGTTTTAAAGCACGTAAAACCCAGTGAGACGCGTCGTCACCACGACTCCATGATGTGTCCAAATGCATGCCATGAAGTGAATGCCTTAGATACCGAGATAAAACATGCTAAAAGTGTCAACACAAAGGTTGAGTGAGTTCATAGAGTTTGTTTGAAATGTAAAGCCCTTTAGAAATCGTTTATGCAAAGAAAGGCATTGTGAATCCACTCGGTTCAAGTCCCGCCCATACAAAACTTGCAACTGTGTGTTCACAACCCATTGCCAAGATATGTATAGTCAATGATAATCCCAAGACATTCAAAGACAATGATAATCCCAAGACATTCAAGACAATGATAATCCCAAGACATTCAAGACAATGATAATCCCAAGACATTCAAAGACAATGATAATCCCAAGACATTCAAGACAATGATAATCCCAAGACATTCAAAGACAATGATAATCCCAAGACATTCAAAGACAATGATAATCCCAAGACATTCAAAGACAATGATAATCCCAAGACATTCAGCACAATGATAATGATATAAGATATGACTAAACATTAAGTTCGGTGAAGCATGTAGTTTGCAAATAGATATGAATGTCATAAAAGATGATGAGCATGTATCTCCCCCAAAGAGTTTAATAACAGCATTAAAACAAGAAAAGTGGGGCTATGGAACTCACTTGGTAAACTGACGAGATGACAAGAGTGAGTACACTGAGGTATAATGAGATGCGTTATCCGCGACCTATGACGAATGATATGATATGTCATGAGTAGCAATGTAATGTTATGCATGCACTTCGTATGTTATTTATACCATTTACGGGTTTTGAAAATATTACTCGTCATCGAAAAATACTCTTTTGACGTCTTGACCCTTCAAAATGACTTTACAAGTTTTACGTCAAATGTCATCCTACAATGGTTTTATAACGATTTTGGTGAAATTACTACTTTTCGTCGCAAAACAATGTCGTGAATTTCTTGAAATTAACAAAATGGCTCGGAAAAGTAGTCGTAAAATAGTGTCGTCGATCGTTAGAGAACGAACTCGACGGTTTTGGAAAGTTTGTATCAATATCTAGAAGTTTCAGTTCAGAGTTTTCGCTCAAAAGGTCTCGATCATAAAGATATCAAAGGCTAAAGATGGTGGTTTTGCTAATTGTGTGCGAGAAAATGAGTTTCGCCAATGTTTGAACATCCGTAAATAATTCACTATGACTCCGCTTGACAAACGGCTTTTTGTTTTGGAAAATATGGCCAATAAACTTGATTTTACTAGAAGACATTTCGTTATAAAAGTTTTGCATCCTAGTTAAAAGCACGCAAACATGGACGATATAGCTAATGAAATACTTGTAGCGTAGAAATAATATAATTTTGAGAAAATAATATTACTGACAACTTTATGAAAACGGCCATATATTTGTCGTTTTAAATCCGCTTTCACGTAAAATATGTCCTTAGCTTCGTATCAAGTAAACTAATATATTTTGACTAGTCGAAATAATTTGTGAAGCTTAAGGCTGCTTTTGACCCGAAATATGTAAAGACAGCAAAGCTGAAAATCCACGAAAATAATACGTTTCGTCGTCAAACTTTAAAAATTCACCACGGCCGTTATAACTCCGTTTTATCCGCTCAAGCGCCACGGATTCGTTTTAAAGTATATTTTCTAAATATCAAGGCCAAAATATCGTACCAACAGTAGGTTTTCCAGAATTTCGATTTAAGGACAGAACGTAAAATATAGTTTACGAAAATAGTTTTTCTCGGACAAAACCTATTCTAATCCCTTCAAATCAACTCCAAAGCTAATCTAATCCTACCATACACCTTCTTAGGGTGTCATGGGTTCCTAATCACCATCAAGACCAAAGGATAACTTGGGAATAATTATAGGATGACTATAAATATATATAAGTTCTAAAATCATGAAATAAATGGTATAAATCACATAACATGCATATAAGCTCCAAAAATGATAAGAAACATATGAAAATGACAAAGAAACTTAAAAATGATAAGAATATGCTTACTAGTGCAAGTGAAGAGGTGTAGGTAACAAAGGATTAACTTAAATATCCTTGGTTTTTATTTCAAAACCATGAAAAGGATATAATCTAGGTTGTTAAAAACACTTGAACTTAGCAAAAATCTTGATCCCTTTGGTGTCTTGATGTTGGCCGGTTTTATAGAGCAAAAGAGGAGAGAAATATTTTGTTTAACACCTTACAACTATGTGAAAGAATGAAGTGAATTATTGTTGAGTGTAAGACTTTAAGTTTGAGTAGGAACATGTATAATCACAAACCATACAACAATTAAGACACTCCCTCCCCCTTGGCCGGTTTTTGGGGGAGGGTTGTCTACCCAAATATTTTTTTTTCTCAAACTTGCAACTTGTATAATTTGTATAATTATTTGTAAGACTTGTAATAAAAAGGTAAGTAAATAACTCTTGTAAGGTAAATGGAAAAATTTTGGTGCAAGTAAGTTTTTATTAGGTCAAAATAGATTGTATTAAGATGATAAAAATTGTAAAAATACTTTCCTTGTGAAAATTGAGTGCTAAAATAATTATCGTAAGATTTTTAAGAAAAACGACGTAATAATTAAATTTTAACGATTAAAATACCAAATAAATGTGAAACACTAGGAAAACTAAAAATATAGTTTTTATAAACCAAATGTGAGTTTAAAAATACCTCGGGATCATTTTTGAAAGTAACGGGTTAAATAATCAAAATTAAAACTCACGCGATAAAAATTATTAAACATAAAAATTACGCGTTGAAGGGTGAAATGAAATGTCGTGAATGTACTAATGAAATGCACATGATGTCAATGAAACGTAGACTAATCATAGTCCATATGAAATGTACGTGATGTCATGATCATGAATTCGCCGCTAAACCTCCAAGGTTACGCAATTTGAAATAAGTAAACCAGTTTACTAAAATGTTGAAATAATGAGACATGAACGGTGTCGAAATGACCGAAAGTACGGATTGTCACATTCGCCCATCTAAAAAGGAATTCAGTCCACGAATTCAATCGTTGTTAGTCTATCGGTTTTAGGGTTTGATATGGCAAACTTTCCCATTCCCGAGCAAAACCCTCATAAGACTTTTGGTAACCGATTTTACTTAATCTCACAACTCATCAAACAAGAACCGTCATGAGATTAGGCTAAATCGGTTTAAGTAACAACTTGTTTCTAGCTCGATCTTTGCAACTCATCAAACAAGAACTATCACGCGGATCAAACTGAAACAAGTGGTTTTGAAGAAAATCTTTGAAAATTTGGCTCGACACGGAATTGCTTACTCATATAAGACTACTACTCCCTTCATTGCATGATTCTTCCTGAATTAGACATAGGTGATCAGGCTATGTATAATTTAGGAGTAACTATGCAATGCTTGGACTAATCGACTCATATGATGTTTGGTGTTGAGTCAACTGATGTAAAAATTGCGATGAACATCGAGGAGAGAAGACATGGAGAAGTGTCGTTAAAATGATAGTTAAAGTAAAAAGAATTAAAATCCTCGTAAATAATAACAAATCGGAATGAAAATGAAGTACGATAGATGAGAATATTTTACAACGAGTGGTTTAGCAAAAGTAGTACATCTTAGGTTATAAAGATTCGAATACGATGGAAAACATAAACTTAGTACAACATGGTACATAAAGAAAAACAAGACTATTAGTTTCGAACTTCTTGGTCTTCGCGAATTGATACCTTGACGAGCTCCTCCTCCTCCTTCTAACATATATACATTCCCATGAGCACCTTCGACTTGTTGACCTTGGTTTTGAGGACATTGGCTCGATAGTGTCCTTGCTCCCCACATTGAAACATGTCATTATAGTTTTACCTCTACAATCCTCGGCGAGGTGTCCTAATTTTGGCATTGGCGGCACTTTGTGGCAAAGACCGAGTGATGAAAGTTACATCTAGTACATAGTGGGTGTGTTCCAGCATATCCTTTTCCTTTGCGTCCTTAGCAAGGTGTCCCACTTTTGACAGATAAAGCATATACCACATGGACCATCATGATGTAGCGTGCATTGATGACATCGTGGTAAGTTTCAAAGATAAGTTCTTTCCTTTGTTGGTGCAAAGAACATAAACCCCGTGGCTTCTTGTCTTCTATTCATTGTTGGTGATGGTTAATGCTACGGCTTTGGTTGTTGTTGTGGTAACCTCCTTGGTCATTTTCCCATTTCCTTTTGTTGTTGTTGGTTTGATTGTTGTCGTTGGTGCGGTTATTATTGTTGTTGATGGTATGATTGTTGTTATTGTTGTGGTGGTTATTGTTGATAATGTTTTCCCTTTTCGCAACTTGAGCCATGAGTATTTGAGTAATACAGGTAGATTCTTCAATTGTTTGTGGATCGAAAGAAGTTACGTCTCCTTGGATATTTTGTGAAAGTCCTCCAATGAAATTTTTCAATAGTTTCTCCTTGTCCGAAATCATAGCTGGACAAAGAACAGTCAACTCTTGAAACCTTTTGATGTAAGCAAGTCTCGCATGATTTTTAGATTGCGGCCTTGGTAATAGCGACTCGTCGTCGCTCGTTCTTTTCAATCCTTAATGCCTCGCTACACTATCCCTTACCAACTTTTGAATAGCCGCTTGAGTCATTTCGGTGTAGCTTTCTTGATTGCCATATCTTCTTCAAAACAAGAGAAAATGTGAGGCGTAGCAAAATCCGATGTTAAAATAAACGCTCCCAAAGAAATGTGATAAGAATGATAAGTTTGAGGTTATTTTTCGAAATGATCGACGGGTTCCAAAAAGATGGGTTATGAGGTGTCGTAAGTGCTTCAAGTGTATGAGGGTTTAGTGACTTAGAGTGAATAGCGTGCAGCTCGACATGTTAGTGATGAAACAAAGGAGTGAGAATGACCTTGCCGAACTTAAAGGTTTATCTCGGCATTCGACGTTATCGGTGATGAGTCGATTGATGTGGAAATTGTGATAGGGACTGACAAGGAATTCTCCACATTAGAGTATGAAGAAAGAATAATGGAATGGGAATTTAAAGGCATCCATGTGACAATCGATATGAAATGAAAGTAAATAACTCAAAATGTACGTAAAAACCGCATGTAAAGTGAACATTCACTTATGATGAAATGATGAGATGCTATGATAATGTAGTTATAGTCTAGGGTCAATGATGCAACCTAGTTCTCTATAACTGAAGCTCTGATGCCAATCTTTCACACCCCCAAATTACCTGTTTTGCAGCGGAATGGAATTCCTTACAACTATGTGAAAGAATGAAGTGAATTATTGTTGAGTGTAAGACTTTAAGTTTGAGTAGGAACATGTATAATCACAAACCATACAACAATTAAGACACTCCCTCCCCCTTGGCCGGTTTTTGGGGGAGGGTTGTCTACCCAAATATTTTTTTTTTCTCAAACTTGCAACTTGTATAATTTGTATAATTATTTGTAAGACTTGTAATAAAAGGTAAGTAAATAACTCTTGTAAGGTAAATGGAAAAATTTTGGTGCAAGTAAGTTTTATTAGGTCAAAATAGATTGTATTAAGATGATAAAAATTGTAAAAATACTTTCCTTGTGAAAATTGAGTGCTAAAATAATTATCGTAAGATTTTTAAGAAAAACGACGTAATAATTAAATTTTAACGATTAAAATACCAAATAAATGTGAAACACTAGGAAAACTAAAATATAGTTTTTATAAACCAAATGTGAGTTTAAAAATACCTCGGATCATTTTGAAAGTAACGGGTTAAATAATCAAAATAAAAACTCACGCGATAAAAATTATTAAACATAAAATTACGCGTTGAAGGGTGAAATGAAATGTCGTGAATGTACTAATGAAATGCACATGATGTCAATGAAACGTAGACTAATCATAGTCCATATGAAATGTACGTGATGTCATGATCATGAATTCGCCGCTAAACCTCCAAGGTTACGCGAATTTGAAATAAGTAAACCCAGTTTACTAAAATGTTGAAATAATGAGACATGAACGGTGTCGAGAAATGACCTGAAAGTACGGATTGTCACAATTTTCAAGAGGTATTGTACGTCTATTACTTGATGGTTGGTTGGTTGAAGAGTATAGAGTACTTAAGAGATTCAATGGAGCATGAATTCTCGGCACCGCTCTTTGTTACATATGTGCAAGTTTAAGTCACGAGTTCGGGTTAGTTTTACTTCAGGGTCAAATTCATCATATTGGGTTTTCTCCATCAGTTGTCACGACAAATAGCCTACAGAATGATAATGGGGATGATTACATGTTTTGCTAAGAGAGCAGAAAAGAGAGAGATTATGACGTATGAACACTTCAGTTCATGCCTCGTTCTCTAAAGAAAAGAAAGGTGTACGTGTCAGTGCGCTTTATCTTCTGAAGAAGAGAAATCTTCTTATTATGACCATTCTCATCAACATGCTTCATACTTTTTCCATGCGCTTCAGTCTTCAAGTGAACCGGGCTACCACTGATTGTTTTCTCATTCCACTTGCTCGATTATAATGAAGATGGCGACATCACGTGCTTATTTTGCGGGAGAGAAGTGTGAATAGAACATTCGGATGATTTTCACTTATTTAATCAAGAATGGCATCCCGTATGCAATTCTTGAGGGGAGAAGAAGTGTGAATTTTGGCATGATTGATTAATATTTGAGAATATATGGTCAAACGGCTCTAACTCATGTAAGAACCGAGCTTCTTCTTATCGGATCATCTTTACATGGAGTTTCTTCTAAGAGTCGTTGGTTGACATCTTCACCGGATTGATGAGTTTATCGACAAAGTGCTTCCGGTTAATGCTTCACGTATACATCAACATGATGATTCCAACAATCTCTGTTCTTGTTTGATGTGATTGGTAGTTTGGTGTTACCATCTTGTGTGTTCGTTCTGTACCGATTCTTGATTTCCTTGATGAACATCTTTCATTCTTGTTTGATTGGGAGGATTTTAGTTAAGGGATTTGCAAGATGTAAGTTAATTGGGATGCTTTTGGTGGGATGCTTTTGGTGTGAGTTGAAGATGTTAACTATCTATTCCCCAACCGGACAATCTTGAAGAAGGTCGAATCTGATCGGTTCTACATTTTCTCGCATGTTAGAAGACTAAAGGCGTGTTGCATTTGATAATCCAAAGACTTCTTCTTAATTCAAGCATTCATCATAAAGATTGTCGGTTTAGGGAGAGCACTAATTGGGGAATGTGATATGTCGAATTTAATCCCAATTAGACTTGCTCACATTATTGACATGTTGATTCTCGCGAGACTTCAAGCGATCTTCTCAACAAATTTCAAGTATTTGGGCATTCAAAGAGTTCTTGATTCAAGTATCAAAACCGAGAAGGGGTAAGGAGACAAGCATCTAAACGCGAGTAAACTTGATAAACTTAATACTTCTAAGTAATTGAAGATATCCCGGAAGACAAATGTTATTACATGCAGAGAAACTCAAGGTTTGACTCATGGCGAGTAAACTTGATGAACTTAATTCTTCTAAGTGATTGAAGGTATCCGGAAAACAAATGTCATGACCGCAGAGAAACTCAAGGTTTTACTCATCAAGGAGTTTAGTATTCTTATTCCAACTATGTGGGGAAGCGATGTTAGAGAATGTTTCGAAGATATAAGAGGTACATTGGTGTGTGATGATCTCGATGTTATCGCAATCATCGGGGAGAGAATTGTGTACATTGGGGATGCTCAATTGTTTTACTTGAGGGCTTAATCTGTGATTCAAAGATATAATCACTTATTCCGGTGTTGACATCCGCAAAGATTGTCACCCGCAGAGATAATCGGTGATTCGCCCGCTTCTTCAATGTTATCGGTTGTTCTCTCTTTGGGGAATGTGTGTAATTGGTCCTTGAGCTTCATACACGATCATCGTGGAAGAAAGCCATTGTTTACCACAAACATTGGGAGGTGTTTTCCTTCCGGGCATGATGTGTATTCGGGAGAGTTCTTGGATATTGGTGTACTTGTGTTCTTGAGCTTCATACACATTCATCGAGGACGAAAGATGTGAACATTGGGAGTTGTTCTTCATTACCCTCATGATGTGTATTTGGGAGAGTTCTTGAGCATTATACAAAGAGACCGATCGCATCAATTCAACTACGTGGGGAATTGTTCTCTTGACACCTTTGGAAGAGATCGCTTGGACGTCGGTTGAAAAGGAAATTTGAGAAGATTGTTTTATGTGTGGGATGATACGATGTCGTTCTTCTTGTTGATGATATAACCTCGAACGAAGAATCACGGTGATTATTCTTGAAAGGAGCAATGGATTTATGATAATGGTGTGCTTCTCTGCACCGGCTAAGGCAAGCTTGAAATAGAGCTTGAATCGCTCGACTATAGGATTTTCGGTTTAGGGGAAGTTCGCCAAAGTCTCACTTTCGGATGGTTCAATTTCTTCTCATATGCAAGAGCCTCAAAGCTTTGGTGGTGAAAGTTTTAGGGATGATGACTTCTATCTTCTACAACGGGTGCTTGATATCTTTATCTCGATCGTATCATCATCTTCTTAAACTATATCATCTACTCTATCCTTGTGAATTTTATTCGAAAAACAAAATACAAAAATATAAACCAACAAAAGAAAATAGAAAATATAAAACCAACAAAAGAAAATAGAAAATATAAAACCTTCAAAATCCCATAAAAATCGAAAAATTCAAAAATACCAAAATATGTTTTCCAAGACATGTCTTCTGGTATCGATAACATCTACGGTCTTAGAAATGTCATTCAATAATGGCACGGGACTTTAGATGAAGTTCGAGCAGGAGGTGTAAATATTTCTTTCTAAACATGTCACAAATCTAATGGCTTACAGTTATTTCAGACTGTAACCCGCGCTTCAAAATATGGCTTGCTATTATTTCAGATAGCAACCCGCTCTTCATGGAAGGAAAGTGCTACGCTAAAACAATTTTCAAATATTTCGTGCACTTATCCTAAATACAAATGAGGAAAGTATGTCAAGGATCGTTGTTCCTACACAAATGTTTTTCCGTCTAAAATTCTTGAGAAAAATATTTGTTGTATTTCAAAATGGTGGTAAAATGAGTTGCTTGAAAAATCAATCGGGATCGAGTCTTCAGATTAATTCGCAAAAACTCAATCGATGACTTCAAAGACTCTTAAACTTTTCACAAATTGAGTCATTGATTGAGGGGGAGAATGTTTTCAAATCTATATCATCTAACGAGCTTTCTTAATTATCCTACGTGCTTAATTAAAAATGATATTTGCCTGTGTCGAAGGACTAGGAATTTAGGATATGATTTTTAGGTTTAGATGATTAGAGTTTGATTAACACATAAACCCCATGCTTATATGATCGATTGTTATGTTGAATTGACTTTAATTAGTCGATTGTTGTTTGGGTGATGTCGACCACCATATATTTGTATGTGTGTTCACTAACGATGCGGTATATTGGTTTAAAAGAATGTTCCCGATCCGGTTCCCACAATTGAAGATGATTGGATGCCGAAAGGAAAGGGTAACTATATCTTGGGTTGACAAATGAAGAAAGCAGAGCTTAACTGGACTTCAATGGAGAGTTGGCATGAAATGCAACGTAAGAGGTCTTCTTGCATCGGCAGATGGTTTTCTTGACAAGTGAAGAAACGGAGCTTAATGGACCTCGGTTGGCATTCAAAATGCAACGAAGAAGAAGTCTCACTGCATTTGCAGACGGTTTTTCTTCCAACCCTACAACAACAACAACGGAAGCTTCTCAACCACTAACGTATCTTTGTGCGGGATACCATTTTAAACAATTTTGAATAAATTTGAATAAATTGTTTTGAAAATGGAATATATTGTTTTGAAAATATATTGGACTAAATTTTGAAAATCACGGACTTCATTTTATCAAAACTTAAGTCAATCAATTATCGACTTGGTCATCGATTGAGGGAGAGTGATTTAATTTAAAATATTTTCATACAATATATCTTCAAAAAGTCCGTTTTGTACAACAAAAAGTGGTGATCTAAAGATTTAATGTTATGTCATGGTATGATTTTTTAGAATCAAGGTGCATCAAAATGAAATTTTTTCTGTTCTTGTTTGATTGTGAAATTGTTTTATTTTACTAAAAGATCTCTTAAAAACTATCATACCGACACTAACAATCTTTAATGTTTAAATCTGTTCCAATCTGTCATCTTCGAATTAAATCTTGCCACGTCTTTCCCTAAAATTTTCTAAATAATTTAAATCTTTTGGGATTACAAATCTCAAATGGTTTGAAATTTTGATCATGGGAGAGATCGTGATTTAAATCTCAAATGCTTTTAATGGAATTGGTTTTAGTCCTTCAAGGCACTCCCGCCTCCATGTGCCAAACGATTTCAAATACACAATGCACATGTTGAGGAGGAGGATTTATCCAAAACCGGATGAGTATTTAAACAAGGCCACATTTTCTCCCATGTTTTCTAAACCTAATTAAATCACTTGGGATCCAAAATCTCAAAGGATTTGATATTTTTATCGGGGAGAATTTGTGATTTAATAATGAAATTTGATAAAAATTGATCGCTTTGATTCGGTTGTGCAGTTGCTCTCTCATATGTGCTAAACGCTTTCGAATCTCGAGCACATATTGAGGGAGCAAAACCATCGAGGTACAAAAGTTTTTTAAAAGAGATTATAAAGTACCTTGATTGTGTTTTCAAATGGTTTTCTTAATGGATTTTGTGATTATGGATGTGCTTCAAAAGAACTCTTGCCTCTATGTGATAAAATGTTTTAAAATATCCTATGCACATATTGAGGGGGAGAATTTTACCAAGAAAATCAAATGGCTTTTTCGTATGAAAATTGTGATCAAAGAAAATATTTCAAAGTCCTCTTGCCTCCTTGTGTTGAACAATTTCTAAATCATACGCACATGTTGAGGGGGAGGTTTTCTAAATGATCAAAACTATTAGGGTACAAAATGCTTTGATCTCGTATCACAAGTACCTTGATTGTTTTTCCAAATGATTTTTCAATTGGTTTCAAGAAGGAAAGAACAATACCAAAAGACCGACCAATTTATTTTATGCATGGTGTTATAAGGATGGTTAGGTTAGGTATTCGTTCCACGATCCCTTGATAGGAGGGATCTACCGAGGACAATCCACTAAATAGTGTAGAGTCCTTGGGTATATTGAAAAAGGAGAAAAATGAGAAATGGGAAGAGTGCGACCGAGGCAGAGCTAGTCTTGGAATAAACCCAACAAGGTTCTAGTTATGAAGTCTCGGTAAGCGAAGGGTTGAAGAATGAAAAGAACCGAATGTGAAAAGGGTGAAAAGAAATAGCCTCCATCAATTCAACCTTAGGCGATAACGGGTTCAATACATATACTCTGGTGTTTACTTAGGTAACACCGGTATTGAAGACAAGACATCATGGACCCGATGATGCACCGCACTAAACTTCCCAAGCTACTCAAGTTCCTCTCAAAGGGCTTGTTTCATTCTCACGGGAACCTACATAATCTATCGACTTTCTTAGAGATTGTTGATATTGAAGAGGAGACCTCTCCCTAGTCTCCGACACAGGAACCAAATGTGCACTATTGAGTCTAGAGCCAAGAGATCATCCACAATATCTCGTTAGGACACTAAATTCTTGAAGACTTGCTTCACACAACGTGGAAAGTAAGTATATATTAAGAGTCCACGCATTATCCTTGTGGTATTGCGGAACATCCGAGTGGTATGTAAAAGTATTCACGATGAAGATGGAAATCCTTCTAGAGCCAGCATCAAACAAGCTCTTGGTGGGTGACATGTGAGATCTTCTCGTAAGATCAAGCTTGTGACAACCGGATAGAAACGAAGGCGATTCGGTCTTGAATCAACCTTGGTCCAGGAATGGAATTGACGAATACTTTTGGAAAACCGTTCGATGTGCAAACCTTCTTTTCTCTAGCACGTCGAATGTGTATTCATTTCAAATTCAAAAGTATATCGATTGAAAATACTTTTAGAAAACCGTTCGATGTGCGAATCTCTTCTTTTCGCTAGCACATCGAATGTGTACTCATTCTCTAATACAAAAGTATTTTGATTGAAAATTGATCTTTCTCATAAAACCTTCGTCGTATTGCAAAACTCTTTCTTCAAGCAATACGCGATTGTTTTTCAAATCATTTTCATCAATCGGTGAATCTCAATTTCTTTGGTTCACTCACTCCGTGTTGTCTTCTTTGAGGCGTTCGGTTTGAGAACAAATAGAAACATTGCGAAACCCATCAAGGAGATTCTTAGAAATCCTACGATCACAGCAAGACTTGTCTTGATCAACGGGAACCGTGGGCGTGTACCTCAATTCAACGAAGTGATCAAAGACACTTTCGTGTGTTTTATTGCTAGCTGTTGTTTGCGGGTGCATTTGGACGGTTGCGGTGATCGAATTGAGGAGTCATTCCAAAGCCGCATGCTCACGACATTCATACTTAATTTGAAGAAATCATGGTGGTGCATATCTACATAACACGGCTCGATATTTCATACTATGCTTATGCTTCACTGCTGCAAATATCATGAACCGAAGAAGGCTTCCGCTACTCGATGGAAAGATGTCATGATTCAAAAGTGTGAGCATGTCGGTCCGAAAGTCACAACTTCACATGATGGCAACACAATGAAGGGTGATCCAGAGGTTTATCGTGGTGATGATCTCAATGAAAGCTCGAAGATCATCAAAGACGTGGATCGCTTAAAGGCCTCCACCGAAAGTACAAATCAATGCGGACTTTGAAGAATCGCTACAAAAGCACAAAGATTCTTTGAAGTGAAGAATTCAAGTCTACGAGCTCAAGAACAATGACAAAGAAAGAATGCTAGGATGCAAAATGTAAAACATGGGGTGACCTCCCTTAGGGGGAGATTGTTAGGAATTAGAAAATTCCATAGTGAAGAGTCGGTCACCCCAAATGTTATCTAGCTTAAGTTAGCTCGTAGACTTGTTGTTAGTCACGTTATTTAGTAGTTTTTTTATAGTTTGTAGCGTAGTATAGATTAGTGCAACACCGTGGAAGAAGGACGGGTCTTTACCCACTGTATCCCTGATCCACAGGCCGATAGGAGGTCGTGTAGTCTGTAAGTATAAATACCCCTTCCATCCATGGAAGGGGTGGTGCTTCTAATCTAATCTTTCACTTTTTGTAAACCAACTCTCTAGCAAGAACACCCTCTCTCTCTACTTTCTCTCTCTAAAATGGAAAACATGTATTTTGATCTCCCAAGACCACCCGAATCATTCAACACAATAAATATACGATCCTACAGAAAATCATCATGATGTTGATGAAAATCAACCGGTCAATACCAAACAAGAAGTTCAAATCGAGGCGGGTAATGACCCTAATCCTGTGACAGAAACTCAACCAATTATGAGGCGTTCTTGAGGGTTTCAACTAAGCCAACTAGATTTAATGACTTTATTATGGGGTCTAGTTCAAGAACCTCGATTGCTAATGAAGATCAAAATCTACTTTTGATTGAAGATGATGAACCAAGAACGTTCCAAGAAGCAAAAGTCTCAAGCAAGTGGATGGTTGCTATGAAGCAAGAGATTGAGTCTATCGAGAAGAATGATTCATGGGAATTAGTTGAAGCTCAGGTTAATGTTAATCCCATTGGATTAAAGTGGGTGTTCAAAATTAAGAGAAACCGGATGGTTCAATTAATAAGTTTAAAGCTCGTTTAGTAGTAAAGGGTTATGCTCAAAAGGAAGGAATTGACTATGACGAGGTATTTGCGCCCGTAGTACTGATTGAAACGATCGTTTATTGATCTCATTGGCCGCAAAAGAAGCATGGGAGCTACATCATCTGGATGTAAAGTCGACTTTTACATGGAGAACTAAAGAGCAAGTGTTTGTTACACAACGGAGGGGTTCGTGAAGAAAGGAGAAGAAAGGAAGATCTACAAGTTGAAAAAGGCGCTTTATGGACTTAAACAAGCACCAAGGCGTGGAATACAAAACTTGATAGAGAACTCAAGCAAATATCGTTCAAACGATGTCAACACGAACAAGCGGTATATGTGAAGAAGACAAACAAGTCAATCTTGATTATTGCGGTCTATGTAGATGATCTCTTAGTAACCGGTTCGAAGCTTAGCGAAATTGGTGAATTTAAGAGACAAATGCAAGAAAGGTTCGATATGAGTGATTTGGGAAAATTGAGCTATTATCTTGGCATTGAAGTAAAGCAAGAGGATTCGAGTATCTCAATAAGTCAAGCGGGCTATGCAAAGAAGATCTTAAAAGATGCTGGAATACATGAATCAAATCCTACTCAATGTCCATTAGAACACGGAATGAAGTTAAGCATGGACAAGGAAGGAAAACCGAGTTGATGCAACTCGTCTCAGACGACGAGTTGGTTGTCTAAGGTATTTACTACACACTCGACCTGATTTATCTTATTAGTTGGTTTGGTTAGTCGTTATATGCAAGAACCAAAAGAATCACATATGGCGTTGTGAAACAAATACTAAGGTATATCCAAGGTAGTTTGAATTTTGGAATACGATACAACCAAGAGAAGACCAAGGAGTTAGTGGGGTTTAGTGATAGTAGTTTTGCTATGGACCAAGATGATGGTCAAGCACAACTGGGCATGTATTTTATCTAGGTAAATCACCTATCACTTGGTGCTCACAAAATCAAAACACGGTGGCTATATCGTCTTGTGAAGCCGAGTTCATGGCTGCAACTTCAGCCGCGTGTCAAGGGATATGGTTACGTGGGTTGTTGAGTGAAATAACCGGAATGGAAGAAAGAGTGGTGGTCTTATTTGTTGACAACAAATCGGATATTGCACTTATGAAAATCCGGTCTTTCACGGGAGAAGCAAGCATATAAACACACGTTATCATTTTATCCGAGTGTGTTGAAAGAGACCAAGTACAAGTTGAGTTTGTAAGAGGTGAGTTACAACGTCGATATTACGACGAAAGCTCTCGGAAGGATTAAGTTCAAGGAGATGCAAGAGTTACTCGGAGTTGAAGACCTACCTATCTCGAGTCGAAATTAGGGGGTGAATGTTGGCAATGTCGACCGAGCATATGGGAAGACAAATAGATTCAAGCGTATGGACGGTTACAATTCTAGTTTAATTAGGATTCCTTATTTGTTAAGGACTATCTTGCTTTATTATAATTGTAGTAGGATTAGAAAGCAAATTCTAACACCTATATATACCAGCCGAGCTTGTGGTTGGATACATGAAAAAAACCGATCAGTTGTTTGAGCATATATTTTTCTGATTAATTGGAAAGCATATTCCAGGATATCTCGTGTGTGATTGTTTGTGATAGTTCCAGTTTACTTGTTTATGTTTCTGTTTGTGAACCGATCAGTTGCGGGTCTTGACTCCTTGATGTATTTGTTATGTTTTAATATATGAAATTCATCTTTTGCACCAAAAAAATGTATGTAAATAAATAAAATTTTGCGATAGTGATTCTTATGCGCAATATTTGTTGTTAGCATTTAGTTTTGTTGTATATGTGCTTAGCTTCTTGTTTTTCCTTATTCTTTGTTTCTTTGTAATTTTTCTTTGAGTCTACTATTTTTAAACATCTTGTTAATATAGCGGATGTCTTTGTTTGTATTGGTTCGGTTTTGGTTGGAAATATATTATCTTTCAAAAAAAAATGTATCTAAATAAATAAAGATATATCTAATTAAAGTCGACTGTTATGCATATGCATTTTATATTTCATGTTTTTAATACACAACATTTTGCAACTCTTCCTTAAAAAAAGAATACAACAACAAGGGGGAACGATTGAATATCATAAAAAGTAGAGTAAACTACACCGTTCGTCCTTATGGTATACGTTGACCATCAAGTTTCGTCCCTTGACCAAAAAATTGCATCGTTGGTCCTTAACTCCGAATCGTTAGTCATCGTTGGTCCCTCACACTAACTTGGATGGACTAACGGGCGTTAAGCCTTGTTAAGTGGAGGGTATTTATGTCTTTTCCACCCACTATTAATTGTTTCATCTCCTTTCATTTCAATCACATACCCGAAACAAAAACACACACCAACACACACCAACCGCAACCTTGAATGTGACAAAATGGTGCTACCCATGGGGTATGTAATCTGAGAATCACAAGTTGAGTTTGATCCAAATGTAGCTTATGGTAAGTTTTCTTATTTTATGCAATTTTTGTTTATCCAAAGTTCTTGTAAGCGATACTGCTTTTTGTTGGGTTAATTTGATCCAACATTGAATAAACCCTAATAAACCCTAATCATAATTTTTTCGGTGGCCTACGTCTGCGTTTTCAATAAGGGTGCATTATGGAGGCTCTTTCATTGTAGCCCCGATAGGAGGTACATTAATGGCTTTTCAAAGATTGTAGATGAGTTAGACTCGATGAGTTTTACGTGCATGAGATGGATGCCATTGTAGAAGAGTTAGGTAATGATGGCCACAAAGTAATGTTTTATCATTTTCTTAAACACGGTGGTGATTTAGATAGTGGCCTACAACCTTTAGCGGTGACCAAGATGTTCTTTTTTGGCAAAATATGTTGAAGAAGGTCACAAATTCATTGAAATATATGTTGAGCATGAAAGAACAATGGTGACCTTTATTTTACTCCAAGGTGAAAAACAAAGGGTTTTGATAGAAGAGTTAGATGAACCAAGTTTGTCCAAGCGGGTATTACACCGGTTGTTAGGAAATGCATTAGAGATGAGAATGCATGCAATGTAGGTACACAAAGTAGTGTCAATGTAGGTCAAGGTAGTGGTGTCACTAAAGATGTAGGTGAAGGTAGTCTTTGCTAAGGTTGTACCTAGTCGGGAGATGGTGAATTGTGAATGATTTTATTCTTCTTATGACCCTTATGTTGCTTGATGGACCTAAACCTTGATCCTTTTTTTGATTTAGATGATATGTTAGAACATGGACACGAAAATGTTGATTTAGATCTAAATAGTATGGAAAATGTTACATTAGATGTTGATAATATGGATGATGTAGAGAATGAAACCCGTGAGTCTAGTGAGGATAGTGAAGGGAATCGGGACTCGATTCTAGTGATGATGATAGCGGGATAGTGATTACATTATGGATGAAGAAAACTATGTTCTCGAGGTTGAGGTTGACATGGAAGACTTAGTTGCAACATTGATGAAGCTGCTGAGTTCATGGGATGTAGGAATAGAGATGAAATATCGATAATGAAGAAGCACAAGAGGATATACAAGTTATGGATAATGATTATTTTGAGAGTGCTTGGATGAAGAAAATGAACTTGATAGGTTGAGAAAAGGAAGTTAAAGCAGTTAGGAAGCAGGCACATGCTTCAACCAGTGTACAAGACATACTTTTATGTGGGACGAACTTTGGAAGCAGGGAACAAGTAAAAGACCTAGTTCGGTTCATTGGCCTAAGTGTAATGTACCAACAACTCTGCTACCACCAAAACATCAACCACAGGTTGGAAGACCAAGAAAGCAAAGGAGGAAGTCTAGGCGAGGTTGATGTGGTGCATATGTCCAAGCATGGCAGGTCGACAAGGAAACTCAAAAGCGTGACATGTGACAAGTGTGGAACAGAGGTCACAACTCAAGGAGTTACCTTGGACCAAGAAATTCAAAGTCAAAGGGAGGTGGTAAGAAGAGGAAAACTAGAGGTGCTTTGGGAAGATGACAACTCGCAACAAGACCGTGATGGTGATAAAGGTAAAGGAGTTGCGATTGATGATGGAAAGAAGAAGAAAGGCCCACCAAGGAAGAAAGTTGTTGTTCTTGGTTGATATTTACATTTATGTATACTTATTTCAGTTTCTTGTTTATGGATTATGACTACTTATCAAGATTTGGACATGGTTTGGTGAGGATTAGACTTGTGTCCGTAATGGTTCTATTTTGTATGATGCAGTTGGTAATGGTTCTATTAGACTTGTATCCGTAATGGTAATGGTTCTATTAGACTTCTTTTGTATTTGGTTGTATCTGGTAATGGTAATGGTGTTATTGCACTTAAATATGCACGATTGACTTCTTGTACTAGTAGTTAATGTGTCAAGAATCTGTGTTTTCAAGAATATGTAATTTCACTTTCTTGTTATGGTTCCATTTGACTTAACAAGTAATGGGTCTATTCAGTTTCTGGTAATAGGTCACTTTTTTGTAATTCAGTGTCTCAAAGAACACAAGTCTTTGACTTTAAATTGATTGACTTAACAAGTAATGGGTCTATTCCAGTTTCTGGTAATGGGTCACTTTTTTCATATGGTTTGGTTCAATACATTCAACACAAAAAAGAATACTAACAACTTCATTTGATTCATTCATAGAAACCACAAAACATCCATTAAACACCACAAAATAACCTTAACTTACACTAGACACCCATTAAAGAACCTAACTTAAAATCTTATTTAAGTCAAGAGATTGTACACAACAGACATCAACAAAAGAGCCCAAGAAACATATAGACACTTCTTCATCCTTGCTCTTTGTTCCTGCAACTCTTGAATTTGTCCTCGATGGTTGTTCAGTGATCTCAATAGTCCAGGTATTATGTTAACAGATCGAGCACACATTGGGGGATCCACCCAATCAAGAAAAGGACAATCTGATCCTCGTTAAAAGATTAAACAATAATAGTTGATAACATCATAAAAGCATTGAAAACCATGTTCTTACTCACTAAATAACATGATGCGCACCATATCTGGGCAACCAAAAAACCTTCGTCCTGGGTTGATGTTGGTCCATGATGTTCTCACCACTGCTCGTCTTCCACAGTGACAATTCACCATTTCTGTGTTTTCAATTATTGTGAATACATTTGTAAATGGAAGAAAGCAAGAAAAATACAAAATTAGGTGTGATGGTATGGTTATATATGGTGGGAAATGAGAAAGAAAGAAGCGGGAAAAATCTTTAGGGTTGGAAAACTGGTGTCGGTGGGAAAAGACATAAATACCCTCCACTTAACAAGGCTTAACGCCCGTTAGTCCATCCAGTTAGTGTGAGGGACCAACGATGACTAACGATTCGGAGTTAAGGACCAACGATGCAATTTTTTTGGTCAAGGGACGAAACTTGATGGTCAACGTATACCATAAGGACGAACGGTGTAGTTTACTCTAAAAAGTATAAAGGGTTCACAGTCTATAACCATAAAGTTTTATATAAACCCTTCAAAACTAAACATTTGACATTTTATCCCCTATAGAATCTCGATCTCTCCGAGCTTAGTGGAAGCTTTTGTTTAGAGTTATTATTCTAATACACAGAGTTGAAATGGCGATGACGTCAGCGAATACTGTGTTTGTTTACGGGAGCTTGTTATCTGACGACGTCATTCAAGTCCTCCTCAATCGCATACCTCGAACTGCACCCGCGATCCTCAACGGCTAGTTAGTATCATCCTCCCATGTTTTTTTTTTTTGAAATTTATCCATTCATATTTGCATTCAAAGCCTTATTTCAAATTACTTAGTTGTGAGTTGTGAATATAGTATCAACTAAGATATATTACTGTATGGTACAGTCATAGGTTTAGCATCAAAGGACGCGTTTATCCTGCGATTTCACCCGTTGAAAACAAGAATGTTACAGGGAGGGTATGTTCATCATTCATTTCTTATGCTATCATATACTAGTGTATCTCATTTTAGTAGTTTGCAAATGACATACACATATAAATAAGTTAGATGTTTTGAAATCAGGAACACGATCCGTTTGACAACTTTGCAACACTTTCATTATGGATGTTATGTGTTCTCAGTTCACTATAACTTCTACCATATTGAGAAAGGTTTCTCGTTTAGGTCACTGTTAAATGGTATTACAGACATATGGTAGATATCGGGCTATTCTGTTAGACTCAGAGTACATTGGTAATTTGGTATTCATGGCGAGGAGAGAGTGATATTGAGCAAGTCAGAGGAGTGTAATTTATACTTTATCGTGTTGATGAGCTATTGAGTAAAATGTTCCATGTTGATGTTTCCCTCAATGTTGTTGTCTTCATTCTGGGAGATGATTAAGAACAAATGATGAGGTTTTTGTTGGAATTTGTGTGCGACATGTGAGTTTCCTTTACCGTGATATCCTTCTTTCTGGTAATAATAGAGCACTTTTTTGTTTTGTTTTGTTAATCTATGAATTCAAGCTTAGCTTAATGAGGTCTCATAGACTATCTGGGAGATACAATTGCCAATCGGTTGCTAGAAAGTGGGCCTTTGGCAATTCCTCTTAATGATGGGATGTCCCAAAAGTAGGTGGTATTGGAGAGAGTTCTAGTAACCCGGTTCACTTCTTAGATTTGAGTTGATAAGTAATTAGTCCATTATGATTTACAATGGTAATCCTTAAGGTCTGCATACGTTCTGTAACCTTATACCTACAATAAGATGGCTTCGGCCATTGTGACTATTAAAACTGCAGTGTATTCATTGCAGACATGATCATTGAACAGACATGTTAAAACTGCAGTGTATTCATGTCTGCACACCCAAATGCGCACATATGAATATGTACACAAGTTAATAAATAATTTTGACCTGATGAAAGGAATATAAAGCAGGTTCTATCTGGGCTTTCTGCCACAGAATTAGATATCTTGGACACATATGAAGCCGAAGAGTACGACAAGAGGACTGTTGATGTTTCTTTGCTGGTATGTCTATTCTCCAAGTATTAGTTTGTGTTCTTGTGTTTCTTTTCGCCATACACCACTTTTACATTCATATGATGGAAAAAGATATTGCATGAGCTCAAAGTTTAGAAGGGTTTTACCCTTTTTGGAGTATCTGAAATTGTTTCTAGAAATCATTCACGTTTTTTTTGTTCAAGCATATCATGAGATAGTTCTGATTGTATATGCAGGATACCTCTGAGGTCATACAGGCTTATGCATATGTTTGGGGCAATAGTACTGATCCTGATTTATATGGAGACTGGGATTTCGAGGTAAGCTTGTTATAGCTATGTGAGTTAGCGCATACATCTATTGACAAAAAAAATGTGATCTTTTTCTGAGACTTTATTGCCATTTTGCGATCTTTTTTCATGACATACGAGTACATATTTACACATCTGTCTGATGCTGGTTTTTTGACAGAACTTTAAAGAGTCACGCTTAAAAGATTATGTGGAAATGACCAAGCGATTTGTCAAAGAACTGGAGGATACCACATCATCACTCCCTTAATTCTGCTCGTAATCGGGTCATTTTGAGTTCTCGACTACCTCATGTAGATGTAAATATCCTGAGCCAAACAAGCTCCTTACGGCTCATCGAGCCTTCTATTTATAGACTACATGTGAAACACACAAATGTAAACTCTGATACGAGCTGTACTTAAAATATTCACACATATCGCCACAGGTTTGAACCATACACTACGTTTACATTCATAGTAATTCATATTACACTATCTGTATCCAACCAGTTCATCAGGATGTTTGGCATTGTGTTTAAAAAGTGATCAAATGATGCAAAATCAGCTGTCTGTAACAAGTTTGAATTCCGGTAATTACTAAAATACATAATCATTAGTTTGACTGTTATACAATAGCGATAATCTAACAGTTTACAAGTAACAACCCTTCAATAATTTCACTGTACCTACGATACACGACTCAACTACACCAAACATCACTACGCAAACCGATCACAAAACACCAGCTTCCTGCCTTTCTCACAAAGCCCTTGCTCACCGACAGAATCAACCACCTTCCCATAACTATACCTCAACGGCATCTTCCCAAACACCCTATGAAACTCTTGTATACACTCCCCTCTCCTCTTCCTATGATCCTTCTTCCTACTACTCAACCCGACCGCCCCAATCACTCCCCCACCGTCATTCCTCGCGTCACCCCAATCCCTCACCCTATTCCCCCAAACCAAAACCGGTCCCACATTCGTCTCATTCGCCACTACAAAATTCATCAACACATCCTCACAGTTCCTCATTTCATCCACAACTAACCGTGCTTTCGCCATTACCTCCCCGCCTTCGCAGCTATACTTATACAAATAGTCACTACTCATCAACATAAACTTAGTTAACAAAACCGAATATCGGTCCGGATGAACGGTGTAGATCCATCCACGTGTCATTAAATCAAATTCATGAGACCTAACAAACAATCCTACTAATTTCTCCTTATTATTATTTAAAAACATTTTAAACGCGAATTCGATAGTTTTCGGATCGATTTCGACGTCGTCATCGCATATCACGACGGCGCGTGTGGTGATCCACGCGCGTGGTAAGAACCGCGCGTTGAGGCTGTCAGACGGTTGACGGACGACGGTGATCGGCGCGTGGCCGGGAGAAGAGCGCGTGAGATTGTGTGAAAGCTCGACGAGTGTTTTCGTCGGTGTGTTAGGGTTTCCCCATAGTACAACCACCGCGGCGGCGGACGGTGAGGATGAGTATATTCCGGCGACGGTTGTTAGCGACGGAATGCGTGATTCTGAGTAGCCGTTGATTAGTACTGTGAACTGGTCTGATCTGAGGGAGTGTGGTGACGGTAATTTGTGACAGTTGCAGTAATTGTCTGCGGTAAATAAACGTGATTGTGTGACGGTAATAAAGGTGAAAATGAGTATTAGTTTTTTCATTTTTTGTATTTTTTTTTAGTTTGTGAAAATGACACTAGAAATGAAGTTATTTATGTTTTAGAGTAAATTGCGAAAACAGTCCTTGTGATTTGGTCAATGATCGAAGTAACTCTTATAACTTCCCAAAAGTTTAAACGTAAACAAAAGGACGTAAAAGCGGACGCACGAAAACGTAAAAATCTTACAAAACGTAAAAAAAGGACGAAACGTAAAAATTCGACAAAACGTAAAAATCTGACAAAAACGTAAAAATGACGAAACGTAAAAATAAGACCGTAAAAATGGACGAAAACGTAAAAATCGACGAAAACAACTTAGGGTTGTGGATAATAGACCGTCATCTGACGCAACGTAAAAATCGGACAAAACGAAAAATCGGACAAAACGAAAAACGGACGAAAGGAACGAAAAACGGACGAAACGTAAAAATGGGCGTAAAAAGAGACAAAGCGGAAACGTAAAAATCGACGAAACGTAAAAATAAGGCGAAAGCGTAAAAAGCGGACGAAAACGTAAAAACCGGATGAAAGCGTAAAAAGCCGTAAAAAGCGGACGAAACGTTAAAAGCGGATCGTAAAAATCGTAAAAAATAATACTAATATTTATAGTTAATTAAAAAAAAAAAAAAAAAAGAAAAAAGAAAAAGGACTAAATTTTCGAAATATTCGAAAAGTAATAAAGAGAGAAGGTATTTTAGTCGTTTGATCTAAGCAGAGACGATTTACCAAAGTTTTCGACGATATTCTGACTTTATGGTGTAGTGTGGACGATATTTAGTCAAAGTTTAGGACGATTTTGCAATTTACTCGGTGAAAATGAGTATTAGTTTTTCATTTTTGTATTTTTTAGTTTGTGAAAATGACACTAGAAATGAAGTTATTTATGTTTTAGAGTAAATTGCTAAAAGCAGTCCTTGTGATTTGGTCAATGATAGAAGTAACTCTTATAACTTCCCAAAAGTTTAAATCTCGTGACCCGTGCGCAACTTAGGGTTGTGGATAATAGGCCGTCTGAGAACATGGTTGGGCGAGGATCCGGTCCTCGATCTACCATGTTTTCATATTCGGTTTTCGGTATGGTGTAGTTTAGTCCATTCGGTCTTTGCAAAACCGACCATTATGTTTTGTTGGACCGACGGATCGACGAATCGAACTTCTTGGACCGTTCGAACATGTCAACATTTTGGATTTGGACCAAATTGATTTTCGGTTCCGATCCAATCTTGATCGGTCCGATTTGGTTTTCGGGCCGTGATCAGCCCTAACGCACCCTTTTTGTATACACATGTTAGAATGAACTTTGGTCAAGAGTTGAGATTGAATTTAAGACTTATTTGATCGGTTAACTGAGGGTGTGTTTGGTATACCGTCATGAATCGTAATGAGTATGAGTTTGATAGTAGTGGTGAGCCTCTCAGATCTCGATATAAAAGATCTATACCTTGCCTTTGTGAAATATATGGAGTATGAAACATATATGTTATTCATCCCACATTTGAAAAATTCGCAGACATAAGCATCTGTTTAAAATTTTGGTGTGCAATTATGTCTTGACAATAATTGTGCTTGTATTTTAAAAGGTTTTTATATATGCATGCATAGCGTAGACAAAAAGGATGGCGGGACCAATGAAAAAGGACGTTCGGACCCACATATTTTATTTAAAAAATGTATTTTTTATAGGTCCGAACGTCTTTTTTCGTAAATCTCGTCGTCTCTTTTGTGTCTTAATACGCGACACGCAGAAGACGTGTTAAAAATCCTTTAAAATTCATATGTTATTATTTCAGAGAAAATAATTGTGTTTCTCACAAAGACGGTATTATTACAATTTGGCCAAAGGGCTGTTTTTGCATATTGAAAATAAAAAAACCGGTGTCATTTGCGTAAATTCTTGGAAAGTTAAAGGTTGAATATTTGGACTTGATGAATGGTGGGTATTATCCATTTTTGTTTCTTTTCTTTAAAGCCTTTTTTTATCTTGTGTTTTTAGTGGAACAAAAAAATGGCGGGTTTGGGTATAACTAACTTGCAATTGATGCCTCTTATTTCTTTGAAATCAGTTAGATTCTCAAATCCTATTCAATGCATATCTCTTCAGCAACAGGTATTTATAGACTTTGTGTATTGAGGTTAAATTAAAGTTTTTTTATGGTTAGATACTTGGATACCATGGTTGGAAATAATTTTACGGTTGTGTTTGGCATTGCCTTTTGCAAAACTTATTATTTGATGTTATAGATATTGTATGCATTTTGCCGGAGGTCTTCCTGGAAGTAGTCTCCCTACTTTCGGGTTTATCCTGGGTGGGGGTAGGATCTCTCTGCATTCTACCTCCCTCGTACCCGGCCACAGCGGGATTGGGTATGTTGTTGTTGATAGAGATTGTATGTATTTAATCAGAAAACCTTTGGCCTAGCGGTATCAAGGTGTGTACTAAGTATGTTTCTCACCCGATGAGTTGCAGTATTAAAAAAAAATGTTTCTGGTAATGAAACTAATTCCGGTTATCTTATTATTGTGAGATATACTCAATTTAGGAGTAGTTGCAACAAAATGTTTTTGATATTTTACTTGTAAATCATCAAGTGATCCAAACTTTCTAAAGACTTAAAACAATTTATTATCTCCCACATTCAGTTTATGATGAGTGATTACGATTCGATGTAACATGTTATCATCGACCATGCTTGATTTGTGTTTTCTTTATCATGACTTTGTGTGGACCATTTTAGGGTGCTATGTTCTTGACACTTTAAGGTAATAAGGTGATTGGTGGACCATGTCTAGCATGCCCGTTTAATGGAAACATTTTGAAACTTTACTAATCTTGTACATGTTCCTTTTGAAGGCTATACAGACAGACGAAAGGATTGAATGTGAGCCTTGTGATGGGAGAGGATGGTTGCTTTGCGATTTTTGTAAAGGTCAAAAAACAAATGTGAAATCTGCAACCAATCGTATCTACCGTAGATGTCCATCTTGCAAAGCTGTGAGTAACGTTAATATTTTGTCCCTTTTGGTTGGTGATGATTAACTGTTTCTGAATATGGTACTTTCAATGCGTGTTTTATAGGTTGGGTATTTGTTGTGTACCAAGTGCAAGGTTTACAAATGTGTTACGTTCCCTGACCAAAGTGATGGCCAATTCTGAAGCCTTTCTCTCCGGCAAATATGGTTGCCTCGATTCTACTTGTTTCATTTGTGAAGAATCCACTTCCCTAAACTTTTTGTACCAAACACACTTCTTGCAAGAGTTGACAAAATTTGACCTGTAAACTATAAGATGATTGAAAAGATCGTTGAGAATGTTAAACTTTTATCATTGTACTAATTTTCATAACAAAGTTGAATTGCATTGATGGGATAAGAATGATCCTTTTGAGGTACAGGCATCAAAAGATTGGGGGCAAAATGCCTCTTAGGCTATGCACAACAGCGACCTAAGGCGACCTTCATTTTGCCTGTCACATTAGTTTTCTCTCTCCGGCGATCTTCAGACCTACTATCCACAATTGCTACCTTATTATTATTATTATTATTTTAAATTAAAATTTTTAAACAACAAATTTAAACTTCATTAATAATAAAAATATTACGATAAAAGTTTTATTTTATTATTTTTTTTTTTTTTTTTTTTTTTTTTACGTTTAAAAATACCAACAGTCTAAAATTATATTTATGAATGAAATGAATTTTAAGTTTCGGTCAAAAACCGAGTTTTGAGAATTTTTGTTCGCTGACCGATCGCGACCTTGGGCTTGCAACGGGACGACCAATCACGACCTTAAGGTTGACTGCACGAAGGACCGATCATTGTGCATAGCCTTACTATGATTGATATACTGATAAGATTGTTATTTATTTTAAAACTACAATATGCCCCTTATCATGATGGGAGGTGATATGCACACCAACAAAAGTGATGTGTACATCACAAAATTACATTAATTATGCATATAATACAATACCACATATGCATAATTGTGGTGTACACATCACTTTTGGTGTTGTGCATATCAACTCTCTATAACTCTCTAGGACTTTATCATGATACTCTATAACTACAAGTCTTGTTATAATGGCGAGGACTTTCACCATATATTTAACTATTATTTCCTACTAAACACACAAAACACATCCTTAATCGATGGTGATCATGACCGATTGCACACTCTTCATCACCTTCACGCGTGGTCTTTCTTTCACCCGTATCAACCTTCACACGTGGTCTTAGAGCCACCTCAACACCTCACATGTGGTGAGGTGCATTACTATGTCTCGTCTAAAAACCTAAAAAATGACATATGCATTTCTAGTTAACTTCTAGCAACAGGACCTTCTTTTGACACATTGGGACATACATAATAGGATGTCACGTGTTCTATCTATATTACATAAAATGGAAAAACAGTCAAAGTTGGAAAAGTGGAAAAGTGAAATTGTTGAAAAGTCAAATGTGAGAGAAAAATACATTAAAGGCGGACATTCCTCTCTCACCTAAAACTAATAAAATCTGTTAAAAAAAAAAAAAAAAAAAAAAAAAAGACAACCATCCATGTCATGACCTCCAACACTTCATAGCCACCACCATGTCCAAGCCACCACCACCTCATGGGAACTCGCCATAACCGAAAGGATCTTGAGGTAATGATGTGATTTTGGTGATTTTTAAAGATCTATAAATTAAAGAATTTTTGTAAACTTTTTGTGTATGTTTATATTATTTTTAGATTTGTAGTTTTTTTTTTTTTTTTTTTTTTTTTTTTTTTTTTTTTGTAGATCTATGTTTTATAACATTTATTAACTTTTTTTTTTCTGTACCGTTGTCGTAGTGAGTTGCGAAAATGTCGTTGTCGAGTCATCAAGAACGCCGTCGTTGTCGCCGTGAACATTTTCTTTTACATGTATAGATATTTTTTCTAGATCTAAGTTGCGTTTTTATAGTGTAGATCTATGTTAAATATATATCAAGTGTTTGTTTTAATAGATATCAACTTTCTTATTTTTCTAGATCTAACCAACCAAGTGTTTTCACTCATGGGAAAAACAATGACCGACTTGCGGAAAGGTTGTTGGGCTAGCTATTGTCTCCGGATTTCACTTCCGCTATTGAAAGCTTGTGTATGGTTCACTTTTAAGCTTTTGTCAATATTTTTCTTGGGTTTGTTATCTGATTGTTATATTAGTTATACATTTTTGTGTTTATTGTTAATATTTTTTTTTAGATCATTTATGGTGGTTAGTGTTTCATTATTTATTTATGTTGTTTGTTTCTAGATTTATTGAAAAGTGAAAACATAGGCCAGTAATGGTTTTCTTGTTGCTGGTAAAACCGTGGTTTATATTTTTGTTGTTATATCTGTTTATGTGGGATGTGGTTACCAGATATCATGTTGTTGTTATTTGTTTAAAGGGATGTATTTGGATTTTAGGTATAAACCAAGATGTCTTAACAAATATATGTATCTATTACTAAATTTGTGTTTGTATTTTGGTTTGAACAGAGAGGTGTTTGAATGATTGAACTTTATGGTTTATGGTGGTGGTTAAAACTGAGGCTGAGTCCAGTGATATTTTGGTAGTAGTATTTGGGTTTTGGTCGGAACTTGATGTGTTTGGTGATTTTTATTTGGTGGTTTACGTTTTGGTGATATATCTCGATCTCGTGTGTTTAGATACGCTCATCTAGCAACTTTGTTTTGGTACATTACAGATTGTTTTGATTATAGTTTTCATCCATGACTGTTGGTCCAATTTTTACAATTTTTTATAAGCAAAAAAATCAAAAGTAATACATATGGAGTACATTGGAAACACAAATGATAGAATATGCTTCGTATATGTGGTTAATTGTTTTGTTGATTCATGTAATTAACCCTTTATTATATTGATAGGAGACAAACCGTATGTCTTCAATTGTTTTGTTGATTTAAAATGCTATATCTATTGCATTGAAATGTTTTAAAGACTTATGAGTTGATGTTGTGATCAAAGCCTCAAATATTGTGTTAAGGTGTCAAATTGCGGGTAAAAATCACATGCTCGAATTTAGGTTGTAAAATTATGGGGTAAAAGTCTCATTTGCTTTTAAGTTTGGTGAATTTTTTTTCATACACAACTCTTCAACCATGACAATAAACTTTTGCATCAATCGTCAATAGTTTACACTTTCGCCAAATACGAATTTTGTCGAAAACTTTACACTTTCGTCATTATGCGCGGTTACTCGGCTAATAGTTACTATGCTTGGATATATTATTAGTACAATATTAAAACAATGCTATCGGAACAGGCACTCAAATACAGATTGTCGTTATTGGAAAAAAAATGCAACTATGATATCAGAGAAATTATTATTCGAAAAGAATGATCTAATGCTGCAAATACACTTTGTCAACAAGCAATTATTCATTGCTGAAATTTTGTCGAATCTAGATACCGCTGCCGGTAGGCGCGGGTACTCGTCTAGTCTGCTAAAAGAGGGTATCAAAAACTAGAGACCAAATTGTAAAACTGTATAACAAACCACAGTCGGTATTTTGTAGTCACAAATAAAAAGGAATATTTTTTTATAAGGCATGGTTCAATAAGGATCTCATGTTAAATTTGTGACATTCTACTAAAAGATTTGAAAGTAATTTAAGTGGAAAAAGATCTATGTTTAGGTATTCAAAGAATTCAAATTCTTTTTATTCTGACGTATTAATCGTATAATATGCAATTTAAGTGGTATTTCCGAATCGCATTTACGGACTTATCGATGACCATATAAAGATGTTTACCTAACAAAGTTTATGCAAGATTTGAACTATGATATGTTTTAACTTGACTAATGATTTTGAAATAAAGTAATTTTACCTATCTATACCCCTATACTATATATAAAAATAAACACATTTGCTTAAAATTTAAATATTTAAAAATGAGTAATGTTATATTCAAATAATCGTATTTATAAAGGTAATCCAATGTATTCAATATTTAAATACTCAATTATAATTTAACCACGAAATTTATTCATGACGCTTATACATAAAAGAAAGCAAATTGTACACATAAATTAACGCTATTATAGACCATCGTCACTATACATTGATAAGTTTAGTTTAAATAAAATGTCCTTTTATAAACTTAAAACTACGAAGCAAAAATGACAACATATCCGCAAAAATTCAAACAAAAATATTAGCTCTAGTAAAATAAGACCATGACAAAATTTTAGACATGGTATTTCTAATCTTTGGATTCTCAAGGTTTTTTCATAAAGGAAAATAAAATAAATAAATAATAAATCTATATTGACTTAATTTTGAAAAAAAAATATTTTATTTTAAAATCAACTAAACATTTTCATTTTTCTTTTCACTTTTTTTTTTTTTTTCTTTTTTGTTAAATGATAATCCAAAAAATAACTTTTTCCTTTCTTTTTTCATTTCATATTTTTTACTTACTTAACAGATGGTCTTTTAAAAAAGAAAATTACGAAAATAAACCATATACACAGTGATTATACGAAAGTGAACCTTTTTACGTAGTTCTGAGGATGACCATTTTTCATCATTATCATACATTTTCCATTATGTCACAATCATACCTTTTTGCATTGCCCCACAATATATCTTTATCTTTTATAAACATGATCCTTCATTAAACTTAATGATTCTAAGTTCTAACAGTTGAAGTAAAGTGGGAAGGAAAATAGATTTTGTATTTTAAAGAAGTTTGGTTCATTTGTTCTTGCTATATAATATCTTTTGTTATTTTGAGCATCAACTTATTATAGTTCTTAAATCAGTGAAATTGCCATGTTTGGTTCTTTAGAATAGCCGTTTTACATGAAAACACGAAAATGTCTTTTTGTTCTAAGTGATGAATAAGAGTTATGTAAAATACTAAACTGGTATGATGTGTGCTTTGTTCTCATCATTGTTGAGACATGAAAATCTTTGGGATCTTAGGTAACATATGGGAGCTATTATAACTCCCCTAACTTTCAAATTTTAACCAATACATTCCACATAAAACAATGTATCATGTGGTAAATCAGCTAACAACGAAAAAATTTTAACTAAGTAAAAAAAGATGAGGCTTGGTCTTTCAACACAACTATGTTGATAATGTAGTAAAGCCCAGCGTGCATCAACTTGATGTTAACATGCAAAGTTCACATATTCATACATGTCATTTCCATATAGATCAATTCATGAAGGATACCCACGTAACATGAGACAACACTTCCCATGCATGTAACATTCTTAATTCCCTTCAACAGTTTAAAGTGTTCAAACTCACCATAACCTTGCAAATGCAAAACATCATATGTTTCTCTCTAGCGATTCAACGTTCAAACTTTCCATATCAACCATGCATGTAAACATCATCCTCTTCTTCCCAAAACGAAACCCAAACCACAACTCGAACCCTCGCCAAACACACGCCTAGGCCACGCCCAAGCCACGCTCAGGCCACGCCCAGCTCCACGTCCCGCTGCCACACCCTGCCCAGCCCAGGCTGCCACGCCCAACTCCACTGTAACAACGCGCATTTTTTGGGATACTTTTCATATTTTTGAAAAGTTACTATTCACTTTTACTATTCACTTTCACTATTCACTTTCACTATTCATCCGTAAAATTTTTATTTCACATTATCGTAAGATAATTTATTTTAGTAATAACCTGAGAGTTCGACAATCGTTAGATCATTTTCGCAAAAGTTATTAAGAAAACATCGTCTTAAAGTTTCGTTTTGGTGAGCACCATTTCAACATCCGCGCATATCGAAAACCAACTCGACAATTTTCCCACATCGATTAATTTTAGATCACTCATAATTAATTAGAGAATTTTAATATTTCTTTTAATTGTTACCAAATAAACCCTGAGCCATACGAGACTAAACTTACGTTTTAAACAAATCTACGTAGACCCAGACTTAACCATTTCTGCACTGTATTTTCTAAGATGTTTAGAAACTTTTATATTTATGGAAAAGTCAAACATATTTCCCTCCTCCTTTGACCATAAAGAAATTAACCTTGTACGTTCTACATTTTTGCTTAAATCGCGTAACTTTTAAACTTCACGTATAACTGTTAAGTTATCCCACGTATAACGAAAATCACATTTTGACATCTCATATCACTTTTAGACTAATTTTAGTCTACTCTAAATAAATTCACGGTCATTTCACGAAATTTCGTTCTTTTCGATAAAGCTGCAATTACGCGTTTTTGACCCGTGTTTCGACTTTAGCGGCGTTTTGCACCAATAAGACTTATCACCCATTTTATATTTTTAGATAAAGTATAATGATGAGTTTCATCATTCCTGCAAGTTTTGTATTTTTACGATACCCGGTTTCGTTTTATGGCTTAACAACTTACGTTTGGCATTTAACGGAACCAAATCATGCTCTAAACTCAAGATAATACCAAAACTATCCACCTAAGTCATCTTATCTTGTTATGGCCGACTTAAGGGGAGTCATCATTTTGGTGGCTTGATCCTAACCATGGTTCATTTAGATCATTACATGTGTCCTAACTTAACCATGGTTAATATTTAACCTAATATATGGTTAACCAAACTTACCCTCCTATAAATAGAAAGTGAAATACATCCTAAAACCCTAAAACACTGATTTGGGTCATTCATAGCACAAAACATTCATATCTTCCATAATTTGATCCAAGGTTGTAAAAATCGTTTAAGCTAGTGAGGCGGTTGGGTAGGCCTAGCGATTAATCTGTTAAGCGGAGATTAATCGGATTGGAATTTTATGCACAAAAATGAAATTTTAGATATTATATTATTTTATATGTATGGGATAAGTGTATTGCATCAAAATTCAAATATATCAAGTGTTCAAATATAGACATAATACATAATTCTTTAAAGTTCAAACTCAAACATAAATATTACTCGGTTTGTTGACCATTTTTAAGCGACCTTTGACCGATTTTTTCCTATTAATCGGTTTGTTGACCGATTTTTAAGTGATTTTGTCCAATTTTTAAGCAATTTTGTTGACCAATTTTTAAGCGTTTTTGTCCGATTAATCCGATTAGACCGATTTTGTCTGATTAATCGGTTTGTTGACCGATTTTTAAGCGATCTTTGACCAAACCAATTAAATAGGCCGATTATGATAAATCAAGGCGCTTGGTGAGCGATCAGTGATTATGAGGAGATTAATCGGCCGCCTGGGCCGATTTTTACAACAGAGATTTGATCTATAAACTCCAAGTTTATGCAAGTTACTACATCAAATCTCTAGCAAGTTTAAGTGATCTTCTTGAGTTTAGATCCACTCAAGTCACTTAGTACTTCATCACCAAATCTTCAAGATTGCAAGGGTGCCAAGGTGTAGAAAGCTAGCTCAATCCGAGGTCCTAGGTGTTCAATCACAGTCCGATCCTTACTAGTTACTCATTTCTTAATTGAAAGCCAAAAGTTGTAAGCAACTAATCACCACCATCATCTCATCTTATTTATTCATAATCTTAACAATTTCATGCTATATATATAGTTACTATGTTGATTCATGATGTACATATACTCAATCACATGTTTTAATTCACATATTGTCGTAAAAGTAACAAACTAGTAAACTAGTCATATTCTATACGTTTGAAACCATTAAAACCAGTTACATATGGACTTTCTAACTTACATACTATAGTAGACAAGTTAAAAAGGTAAACATAGCAACTTGAATCACCCGAAACGGACAAACGAGTCAAAAGATATAGTCAAAAGAAGTTAGCGAAAACCTAGAAACGCCAAATAAACTACTCACGGGTCTCGTCCAAAATAAGTGGTACTTACGGTCCGAATCATCAAAAGTTAAAACACGAAAGTTGTCGAGCAGCGTTTTCCTTGGTAGTTAAAGCTCGGACCTTAAAAGCGCTTAGACCTCCATTTTAAAAAGGTCACATTTTATAGTCTAGTATATAAGTTATGTTAGATATTAAACATATATAATACATATATATCAAATTTACATGCAATATTACTTTCATTTACGAGTGTAATGGGCTTCTTTGTTGTTATTACAGGACCATCAGAAATCACAGGACGACTCTGGTTTAAACAAGAGTTGACTTAATCGAAGACCTTATGTTATATCACTTATTCTTTTCATTCATCATTTTTCAAGTCATAAATAAATAAATTTTGTATGATTTTGTGAATTTTGTGTTAAGTCAATTGAAAAATAGGTAAGTTAATTAAGTTATCAAATGGATGTTTGTTTAGTGTTTAAAACTAACATGTGATATTTTGGAAAAGCCGGGAGATGAGGGTCTACAAATTAAGTCCATTCATTTTATCCTAATTTTACATGTTTACCCAAAAAAATACATGTTTACCTCCCACTTCTTAACTTTATTTCAAATAAAAAGGTATAACATTAATTTTTACTAATTCAAACACTTTATTCAAAGACACAAAACAAACAACCATTTATTCATCTACAAACAGACAACATATATGTAGCAGACACTTTAATTTAATGAACTTAATAAAAAGCTAAACAAACATGCCCTATTATGTTAAGGGTTTTGTTAATAATATCTTATATAGGGAAAAAAAAAGAATAATAAGGTTTATAGCCACACATTTTAAATAGGAAGGAGAATTTTAAGGAGAGATATATCTATTTTGTAGATGCATCTAAAATGAGTTGTTATGGTTTCTTTTATCATTCTTATTTTAATTTTTCTCTCATTTGATTTTAATTCTATCCTTTAGACCTATTTATAAAAGATACTTTTTTACATTATAAGTTGTACATAAGGTTGGATGTATTGGTGAGTAACATCACTATTGTCAACTTAGCGTCACATCACTTTTTCACTCAACACAACAAAAAATAAGAAGACAACCAACTTCACAACTCAAACATACCCACTTAAATACAAATACACCACACAAAAACAAAATCCCACATACACAACCACCAACTTTCAAAAGTTGGTCGATGCATAGACCGACTAGTCTTCGCATTTTTTTCCGACTCAAGACGCGTCGGTGTCCTTTTTTAGCATGAACGCGTTCTCGGTGGTGATGCATGTTGGTGATTTTAGCGTCATCGACGGCCATTTAGGTAATGACGATTTATGAGAGGTTAATGAGATTTCATATTCGGCTCGGATACAAGTTAGGGAAGTGTGGAGTGCACACTCATTGAGCTAATATGTTTTCGACCATGATAAAAATGCAGGGGTCAAGGGGCAAAGCCCCTTGGGGTCTGGAAAGACCCCAGCGGGGTTCGGGGCAGCGGCCCGACCCAAACGATTTATTTGGTGCTCCAAATGACTTACCCGTTTTTTCCCTCCTTTACCCAACCGTTGTGACTGTTGTAAAAACATATATGAAAGTTTGGTTTCAACCAACTTTAACTGCATGAAACTGTCATCTTCATCTGTTTATTAACAGATCCATAAGCCTCATTTGAACATATGAAAAACACATACAATTCATCTCTTGTTCCTGCTTTGTGATCTTGTGCCTAGACACGAAGTGTTTCTTTTCTAGAATTATCCGATAGAGATTTCGTGCAACCCGGCATATATAGGGTTGAAATACTTTATCTGGAAAGTGAACTCAACACGATTCTAGTAAGATATCCAAGATAATCACAAACCTACACGAATTTCTAACAATGCACGCGTCTTCAAGAGCACTATTACGCATAGTCTAAAGTTGGTCGGAGAAGTTAACTTTATGGGTGAGTAGTTAATAACTTATTATTCAAGTTCTGACTTATATATGTGTAAATATCATCCTTATAGACAACCATAATGATTGTCGTTATCACTTTTCTTAATTTAGATACAACCCTTTGGTTGTTGGTAATGCCCTCTTTCCACGGTGCTTATGTAGCAACCTCCATCATGCCATGCATTGGGCACCACCACGAAGCCTTCCCACGTGGCGCAACTCAAGACTTGCGGCGTCGTTGTATGAGTGTGGCCATCGGCTAAAACCTAGTGTGTGTATTTTATACTTGTATATTTCAAAGAGTTGGGCGATGTTTGAAATTGACTAAGGGTTGTTTGATAAAAAAATATGATTTAGCGTTGAATGAAGCAAAGCACGAATGATTCAAGATCTTGAGTGAACCTAATTACGAGTGAAAATGATTGTTTGATGTTTGCTCGGAATGAGCAATCGAGTTGACTAAAATTACCAATTTAACCTTCTGTCTGATTTGTATTGAACAAAATATACTATTTGATAAAACAATCATTAACTCGAATAAAATTACCCTTTAACCTCATGCATAATCAGAAACTACTTCTAGTAATAAGACGTAAGTGCATAAATAATGTTAAGAAAAATGCTAATTAAAATAATAAAATAAACAATTACATTTTGTCATAAGTATTATTGTAAATCGAAATATGTTCTCATGTCATATCTTTATAAATCTGATTATCTAGCTTTTGCTTATATTTTAAAATTTTATTATCGATTTTAAAAAAAAGTAATATTTAAGAATTTGTGGTGTCAAAAGTTATACAACTAGATTGATTTAAAAAATAGTTTAAGTTTTATTCATGTGCATAAAGGACACAAATAGGAATACGGGGCATAAAGGTCTTTTAAACCTCATTTTTATCACCACGTAATTCCAATTTCTCTAAGATCATTACATGAAATTCTTTTACCCTATACATTCTCTTCATCTTCAACGATTCACACTCCATCCTTAATATCATTTCAATCATTTTGTTTAATAACAAAATTTGATATCTCAATTTTAACGTTTGATTTTATTATTTTTCTTGCTCACCAGTTTTAGTTGATAACAAATCCTTTATATACATTTTGATTTATTTTTGAGTTTGCAATAATTATTTTGATCGACATCAATGTTAAACAAGACAAAGATTTTTCGTTTTCGACTTTCGTTTTCACTTTTAAATCTGGTTTTTAAGATGCAGGATGATGATGCATATCGAGTTCATGACGTTGCGGTATGAAGACGAAGATGATGCAGTTTGTGTATCTTGATGATGATGCAAATTGGCTTTTGCATCTAATTTCATTTGTGAATTTCATGTTGATTACGATGATGTTGTCATCTTACGATTATGACGATGATGTTATCATCTTAGGACGACCATGATCAGCTTGATGCATCGAAACAATATGATTTTAAATTGATGCATAGAAGTAACGGATGCAAACACTAATAAAAACTTTTAAAAAGATAAACTAAAAAGGGTTCCTTAAAAAACGGTAGAAGATGCATTCAAACTCAAGCTCAACAATTGCAATTTAAAGATGTGCCTATTTTACCCTTGAGAAACTTGTATACGTGGCCGTTTTTTAGTGTCTTTGAAAATCATGTAATTTACAACATGCCATTATTATTTTGAACCGTTGATCTTGACATACTACAGCTTACAAGTTATCCTACATTTTTAGTTTAATATGATGTATTATTTGAACTCATCCCATCAAAGACCCCTAAGACTGCTTCAAGTAAGGATTTCAATCACTAACATTTCTTCCGCGTCGGTTTTCTCTCCAATGACCTTCAGGCGATTAGGTGCGAGTAAGGCGACCAAGTTCTTTTCTTTTTTTAAAAATTTTTAACACAAAATAAAATTTCATTAATAATTAAAGCGTTACATAATAATTCAAATAAAATTAAAACATTCTGAAACTTATTAAAACATTACAACACTTATTAAAAATCTAGGTTGTGGCGTGCTTGATCGAGTCTTTGATTTTACGCATTGTTTCTTGTTGTCTGCGGGCGAAGATGGGTCGATTGGCGTGCGATAGAATATGAGATCTTTATCATATTTCTTTTGTCGATCAAATTCAAGTTTTGTTCTTCTAATGCCAATTTTTGTCTTCCTTTCGATCTCTTTTGCTCCATCTCCAACTCCTTTTGCTGGTTGTTCTAGCTCTTTCTTCTTCAAATCATAGTATCCGTCTGCCAGTTCCTTTTTCTGTCCGAATGCCTTGGACTTGATGACTTTCCATTTCTCGGCAACACCTTCCATGTAGGTAGCTTTCGAAAACTCCGAAGATTTCTTTTTATTCTTCTTAGCGGTATCACGACCAATTGGTTTATCAGGCACAGACGCAGGCACATCCGAGTACACATCCGAGTCGGTTGAAGTCCTTGCTTTTTTGCGACCCTCATCTTGGCTTAAAAAAGTCGGCATCTCATTATCCTTCCAAACAGAATGGTCCCTCAAAATCTTCCAACAATGCTCCAAAACAAACGGATGATTACACACTACTTGGTATTCATCACACGCTCATGTATAAACAGTGAGGTCATTCTCACCACTTCTGTAATTCTTGTAAGCATTTGTTAGGAATTAGAAAATTCCATGTTAAAGTGTCGGTCACCCCAATTATGATCTAGCATAAGTTAGCTCGTAGACGTGTCGTTATTTGTCGTTGTTTACGTTATTTATCAGTTTATTAGTTAGTTATTAGTTTAGTTTAGCGTAGTGTTTCACCGTGGAGGAAGGATGGGTCTTTACCCATGTATCCCCCGATCCACGAGCCGATAGGAGGTCGTGTAGTGTGTAGTATATACCCCTTCCATCCATGGAAGGGTGGTGCTTCAATCTAATATTCTACATTTTGTGAAGTAACTCTACCTAGAAAACACCTCTCTCTACTAACTCTCTAACTATGGCAAACATGTATTTTGATCTCCCAAGACCACCCGAATCATCAAACACATAAATATTGGATCCTAACAATTGGTACCAGAGCCAAGGTTCTTGTGTTGTGTTGAATTTTTGTGGTTTTGATACATGTTTGTAAACTGTTTTTTTGTGGTATTATTTTGTGGTCGAAACTTTTGGTAAAATAGTTACACATGTTGTTCTACTGGTTTTAACAATCTTATGTATATGTGGTCAAACATGTTTTCCTGGTAAAACCGTATCCGTGTTATGGTATTTGGTCTAAAAGTCATGGTCTCAACTTCTTTTCAATATCGCTTTTGTCATGTTTTTGTCCATACGTATCTCTCATCATTTTATGACTTTCTTGTACCATATCCGTGTATTGTATTAATGGTCAAACCTGGAAAGTTGGTATATTCATATCTTTGGTTTTCCGGGTTTGTTATGAAGGTGGTCGGAAAAGTTGTCGGAAAACTCATCGGAAAAATGTCAAAACTCTTGTTAGCGACTTATAAAAACGCCCGGATACATTGCACCTCTTATAGCGACTTGTCTTTACAAGTCGCTACGACTAACCTAGCGACTTGGTCGTGGCGAGTTAGCCTAGCGACTTGGTCGTGGCGAGTTAGCCTAGCGACTTGGCCGTGGCGAGTTAGCCTAGCGACTTGGCCGTGGCGAGTTAGCCTAGCGACTTGTCGTGGCGACTTGGTGCATTAAAATGGATAGCGACAAAACAGAAAGGTAGAGGAAGAAAAGACTCTTTTGACTCGACCAACATCATACCATTTACCAAACTACAACTCGACCTCAGTTTTATTCATCATCGGTCCAAGATAACAACTAAGAGTTTAAAAGAACATGAAAGGAATGGTGTCGAGCTATCACAGACATGAACACCAAGCTTTAAGACCAACCCATCCTGGTTCGAGATTCAACCCACTTCTAACAACTCCAACTCGTTCTAATCCACTCTTTCTCACATATCCTAAAAATCCCATCAACAAACTTCACCATGACTCAAAACACTAAATACATAATCTCAGATTTGGATTCAACTTTTTTTGTAATCTTTTAAAGATTATTTTAATTGATCCGTCATCCTCATCGATCTTTGTGAAGCTTTACTTCTTAATTATATCCGAAACTTGTATACGCTGATTTTTAACAAGTTTGTTAAAATCAGATAATAGCTTCGTTCAAAGACTAAAGGACTAAAACAATTAAAACAAACGAATATACAACAATTAATACCTACCCGAGACCCCCTTTGTGAGATCTTGAAGCCAAATAGAGTCGAGTTGCTTACAGAATATAAAGGTTGAAAGACTTTTGGTACTGGTAATCTTGGAAAACAAGGAACAACTGCTATTTAATGGTCTCGTCTATTTAATGTGTAAGAATTGAGATCCGTTTTGTTGATGATAAGAGGTGGGAGAGAAGAACGTTTAAGATGGAGGCGTACTAATATGTGTTAGGGTTAAAGTGTGTTTTAGGGATTGTGTAAAAATGTGTTGTTAGGGTTAACTTCCATTTTATATAACCGGTTCTTAGGGTGCTAATGAATCCGGGCCTATCAACACTTCAACCGAATTGTTGGATTGGATTTTGGGTCGTTGTGCGATTGGGCCTCATTTGTTGGATTTGATTGTGGGCTTTGGCATCCTACCAATGGACTTGGATCTTGGAGTATATTTCATTAGGCTATATTAAGTTGAGGAATGATGGATATTACGTATGAACTTAAATGGTGAATTAATAATTTGTCATCCAAATTTTGTTGGTTATATAAAAATTGGATACAAATTTTTGGGTATTAATTGGACAATGAGTGGTATTTTTGGTATGGTATTTTTTCACGGGAGGATACATAAATTCACGGATTGAGCTAAATTTGTGAAAAATGATCACGGGGTTTTTGTACGGTATTATTAATGAGAAATTGAAGTGACGTTTCACGGGTGAACTTCTTTATCTTTGAGACGTTGGTTGGTTGGATTCATGTCTCAAGATAACTTGTTGGGGCATAACTATCACTTTAAGTGATTATGAATTGACAATCTGGTTATAACTGATATAAGGAGCTACGACGCCGTGCTCACAGTGTATAACTATCATCTTAAGGAAGTTGTAGTACTTAGTGTCACACGAGTTGTGGATTGTTCAAAATATAGAACAAGCGATGAAGTCACTAATTTGGGATGTCTCCTTTCTTTTCAAGTTAGTTGTATCGGGTTATCTCCATATGTGGTCATTACTATTAGCCGATGAATAATTGGAGGTTCAATTTCACAATTCCCATAAGATATTCGACGCCACATAATGTTAATGATACTTCACGATCTAAGCAAAATCCTTCAAGAATCTTGACATAAGTTATGATTTATTTCAAGATGTTTGCTTATGACAAGAACTTCGTGCAAATGGTCGTTACGTTATGATGCTTAGAAGTTCGAAACCATCATGGGGAGAAACGTGTACTCGATGCTTTTACGGTTAACCTCCGGGAAAAGGAGTTTAATACTACTTGACTTAGTATGGTTTGTGAAGTTGTCTACATATGGGTTAAGAATTGTTGATGATAAAGATGAACCGTTGATGAACCATTGCATGTTCCCTAAAAGCAGATATTCTACGAAACCAAAGTCGTCAGAACACATTCAAGTCGACATTGTTTACGGTTTTGTCTTGATTTTGTAAAATCCCGCGAAGAACCTATTTCTCGGTTTAAATCACGACTTGTAAAATCCGTGACAATGGAAACATCCCGGTATTAGTAAAGTGCATTTCGGATATATCTTACGGTTTATTCTTGGTTTTGTAAAATCCTGAAAGAAACTATTTCTCGGTTTAAACCATAGAGTTGTAAAATCCGTGATGATGGAACCATCTTGGAGAAAGGAAAGCGTATTTCGGGTCTTCGATCTTGGTGTTACGGTTTCATTTGAAGAAGGATAAAAGGTGTACTTCATGAATTGGGTGTGTGTTTGGTTTGTCTTCATGGCGGTTTGGTTATTACATGGTTTTACGGGGTTATGCGATTAACCATGGTCGGATGAAACCATTATCAAAGTTCGTTTAAATGTCAAAGAAGGCTAGATTTGAGCGATTCGAGAAGATGTGACAACGGCGTTAATTGAGATTAGTTATTTGAGGTTGAAGTGAATTATCACGGGCGAGTGTACTTAATATCGAAGGTATCGGGGATGGATGGAAGAACCGAGCCTCTTCTTATCGGGTCATCTTCACATGGAGTTTTCTCTTCTAAGAGCCGTTGGTTGACATCTTCACTCGGATTGATGAGTTCTTGACAAAGTGCTTCCGGTTAATGCTTCACGTATACATCAACATGATGATTCGAACAATCTCTCTGTTCTTGTTTGATGTGATTGGTAGTTTGGCGTTACCATCTTGTGTGTTCGTTGCGGCCTAATTGTTGATTTCCTTGATGAACATCTTTCGTTCTTGTTTGATTGGGAGAGATTTTAGTTAAGGGATTTGCAAGATGTAAGTTAATGGGATGCTTTTGGTGGGATGCTTTTTGGTGTGAGTTGAAGATGTTAACTATCTATTCCCCAACCGCACAATCTTGAAGAAGGTCGAGTCTGATGCATTCTACATTTTACGCTACATGTTAGAAGACTAAAGGCGAGTTGCATTTATCGATCTAAAGACTTCTTCTTAATTTGGGCATTTATCAAGCAGTTATCGGTTTAGGGAGAGCACTAATGGGAGAAAGTTATAAGTCGATTCAATTCCTAATTAGGCGTGCTCATATTCTTTAGCGGTGACTACTCGAGACGTTGATATTGACTATTGTTGGACATTTGACACAAGGTGATTACTTGAGTTAATCATTTATCACTTATTTGAGATTGAAGTTGACTTTCACAAAGGCGTGTTCTTATTTGATAACTTGCTCGGGCTTAAGAATTTGAGTTGAAGACTTGGCTTATCTAGTTACCAGTGGTCGAGGTGGATGGTTGAAGACACAGTTAACTATCACTATTAGGAGTTACTTTGTTTTACTCAAATGTCACACGATATGACGGTGTGGATAATCGCAAGAGGTGTTAATGTCTCATACTTTGTTTAGGTAGTGAGTACTTAGAGATTTGCTTGAAGCATAAATTCTCTACACCGTTCTTCCATCATTAGGTGCAAGCTTAAGATACAAATGTGGGAAGTTGACTTGAGTTTCAAGTATGGTATAGCGGGTTTTCTTCTTGATGGTCACCTCAAATTGTCTACTGAAGGGTTGATATAAATAGTCGAGAGAGTCTTGACATGTTGATTCTCACAAAGACTTCAAGCAATATTCTCAACAAATTTCAAGTATTTGGGCTTACAAAGAGTTCTTGATTCAAGTGTCAAAAACCAAGAAGGCGTAAGGAGACTCACATATAAACACAAAGCGAGTAAACTTGATGAACTTAACTCTTCTAAATGATTGAAGATATCCCGGAAAACAATTGTCATGACCGCAGAGAAACTCAAGGTTTTACTCATCAAGGCTTTTGTGTTATTATTCCAACTACGTGGGGAAGTGATGTTAGAAAGTTTCGAAGATAAAAGAGGTACACTAGTATGTGGTGATTTCGATGGTATCGCAATGATCGTGGAGAGAGAATGTACATTGGGGATGCTCATTGTTTCACTTGAGTGCTTAATCGGTGATTCGTAGATATAATCACTTATTCCGGTGTTGACATCCGCAGAGATTGTCACCCGCAGATAATCGATGACTTGGCACGCTTCTTCAATGTTATCGATTATTCATTCCTTGTGTATTGGTATACTTGGATACTTGAGCTTCATACACATTCATCGTGGACCAAAGATGTGAACATAGGGAGGTGTTCTACATTACCTCTTGATGTGTATTCGGAGAGTTCTTGGATATTGGTGTACTTCGGGTTCTTGAGCTTCATACACGCTCATCTCGGAAGAAAAATGTGAACATAGGAAGGTGTTCTTCATTCCTCATGAAGTGTATTAGGGAGAGTTCTTGAGCATTATACTAAGAGGTCGATCGCATAATTTCAACTACTTGGGGAAGTGTTCTCTTGACACCTTTTGGAATGGATCGCTTGCACTTCAATGGAAAAGGAAATTTGAGAAGATTATTTTAGTGTGGGATGAAACATTGTTGTTCTTCTATTGGATGATATAACCCGAATGGAGATCCTCGATTATCGTTCTTAATTGGAGCGGTAGGATTTATGATAATGGTGTGCTTACTTGTGCACGGCTAAAGCAAGCTTGAAATAGAGCTTGAATCTGCTCATCTTAAGGATTTTCGGTTTGGGGAAGCGCGAGTCTCACTTTCACATGGTTCAATTTCTTTCTTGATTCAAGAGCCCAGAAGCTTTGGTGGTGAATGTTTAAGAGTTGATGACTTCTATCTTCTACGACGTCTTGCTCGATATCCTTATCTCGGTACTCGTATCATCATCTTCTTTAACTATATCATCTTCTCTATCTTTGTATATATTTTTACGAAAAAGAAAATAGAAAATATAAAACCAAGAAAAAGAAAATAGAAAATATAAAATCAACAAAACCCATAAAAATCGGAAAATTTGAAAAGACCAAAATATTGTTTTTCTAAGACATGTCTTCGGTATCGATAACATCTACGGTCTTAGAAATGTCATTCAATAATGGCACGGGACCATAGATGAAGTTCGAGCGGGAGGTGTAAATATTCTTTTCTAAACATGTCTCTAAATATGGCTTCTGATTATTTTGATTGTAACTCAGCGCTTCAAAAATGGCTTGCGATTATTTCAGATCAGTAACCCGTGCTTAAACTATGGTTTGCTATTATTTCTGATAGCAACCCGTTCTTCATGAAAGGAAAGTGCTGCGCTAAACCATAATTTCAAAATATTTCGTGCACTTATCCTAAAAACAAAACAAGGAAAGTATGTCAAAGGACTGCTGTTCCTACACAAATGTTTTTCCGTCTAAAAATTCTTCAGAAAAATATTTGGTGTTTTAACAAAATGGTGGTTAATGAGTTGCAAAACCAATCGGTTTGAGTTTTTCGTAAAATTGAAAACTCAATCAATGACTTCACGCTTTTAATCTTTTGAAAATAAGTCATTGATTGAGGGGGAGAATGTTTTCAAATCTATATCATCTAACGAGATTATCTAATTATCCTGTATGCTTAATTGAAAATGATGTTAACCTATGTTGAAGGACTAGGTGCCTAGGATATGATTGCTAGGATTAGATGATTAGAGTTTGATGAACACATTATTCCCATACATTTATATGATCTGATTGATATGTTGCATTGACTTTTATTAGTCGATTGTTGTTTGGGTGTTGTCGACCACCATATATTTGTATGTGTGTTCACTAACGTATGCAGGTATATTGGTTATAAGAATGTTCCCGATCCGGATCCCACAATTGAAGATGATTGGATGCCGAAAGGAAAGGGTAACTATATCTTGGGTTGACAAATGAAGAAAGCGGAGATTAATTGGACTTCAATGGAGAGTTGGCATGAAATGCAACGTAAGAGGTCTTCTTGCATCGGCGAGATGGTTTTCTTGACAAGTGAAGAAGCGGAGCTTAATGGACCTCGGTTGGCATTCAAAATGCAACGAAGAAGAAGTCTCACTGCATTTGCAGACGGTTTTTCTTCCAACCCTACAACAACAACAACGGAAGCTTTTCAACCACCTAACATATCTTTGTGCAGGATAATCGTGATGATACCACTTTTCTAAAACTTTGAAAAATATTGTTTTTGAAAATGGAAAAATATTGTTTTGAAAATATATTGGACTAAATTTTGAAAATCACCGGACTTCATTTTATCAAAACTTAAGTCACTCAATCATCAACTACTGTCATGGTTTGAGGGGGAAAGTGATTTTGAATAAATTATTTTCAAACAATATTGCTTCATAAAAGTCCGTTTTGTACAACAAAAAGTGGTGATCTAAAGATTTAATGTTATGTCATGGTATGATTTTTTCTTTAGAATCAAGGTCTTTCAAAATGAAATATTTTCTGTTCTTGTTTGATTGTGAAATTGTTTTGTTTTACTTAAAAGATCTCTTAAAAACTATCATACCTGACACTAACAATCTTTAATGTCTTAAAATGGTCCGTATCTGTCATCTTTCAAAATTGAATCTTGCCACGTCTTTCCCCAAAATGTTTTAAATGATTTAAATCAATTGGGATCACAAATCTCAAAAGGTTTGAAATTTTGATCGGGGTAGAGATCGTGATATAAATCTCAAATCTGTTTTAAATGGAATTGGTTTTAGTCCTTTAAAGGCACTCCTGCCTCCATGTGCCAAACGATTTCAAATACACAATGCACATGTTGAGGAGGAGGATTTATCCAAAAACCAGATGAGTATTTAAACAAGGGCACATTTTCTCCCATGTTTTCTAAACTTAATTAAATCACTTGGGATCTAAAATCTCAAAGGGTTTGATATTTTTGATCGGGGAGAATTTGTGATTTAATAATGAAATTTGATAAAAGGTGATTGTTTTGATTTAATTGTGCAGTGCTTCTCATATGTGCTAAACGCTTCGAATCTCGAAGCACATATTGAGGGGGAGCATAACTATCGAGTACAAAATTTTTTAAGAGACTTATAAAGTACCTTGATTGAGTTATCAAATGGTTTTCTTAATGGTTTTGTAATCGTGGATGTGCTTCAAAGAACTCTTGCCTCTATGTGATAAAATGATTTCAAAAATCCTATGCACATATTGAGGGGAGAATTTTACCATGAAAATCAAATGGCTTTTTCGTATGAAAATTGTGATCAAAGAAAATATTTCAAAGTCCTCTTGCCTCCTTGTGCTAAACAATTGCTAAATCATACGCGCATGTTGAGGGGAGGTTTTCTAAATGATCAAAACTATTAAGGTACAAAATGCTTTGATCTCGTATCACAAGTACCTTGATTGGTTTTCCAAATGATTTTTCAATTGGTTTCGAGAAGGAATGAACAATACCAAAAGACCGACCAAATTTACTTTATGCATGGTGTTATAAGGATGGTTAGGTTAGGTATTTGTTCCCACGATCCGCCGAACCGGAGGGATCTACCAGGACAATCCACTAGATAGTGTAGAGTCCTTAGGTATATTGAAAAAGGAGAAAAGTGAGATACGGGAAGAGTGCGGATGAGACGAGCTAGTCTTGGAATAAACCCAACAAGGTTCTAGTTATGAAGTCTCGGTAAGCATGAAGGGTTGAAGAATGAAAAAGAACTGAATGTGAAAAAGGGTGAAAAGAAATAGCCTCCATCAATTCAACCTTAGGGCGAACGGGTTCAATACATATACTCTTGGTTGTTACTAAGGTAACACGGTATTGAAGACAAGGCGTCATGGACCCAAGTGACGATTGCACTAAACTTCCCAAGCCACTCAAGTTCCTCTTAAAAGGGCTTGTTTCATTTCTCATGGGAACCGACATTATCTATCGACTTTCTCTTAGAGATTGTTGATATTGAAGAAGGAGATCCTCTCCTAGTCTCAAACACAGAACCAAATGTGCACTATTGAGTCTAGAGCCAAGAGATCATCCACAATATCTCGTTAGGACACTATATTAATGAAGACTTGCTTTTCACACAATGTGGAAAGTAAGATTATATATTAAGAGTCCCACGATTATCCTTGTGGTATTGCCGTAACATCCGAGTGATATGTAAAAATATTCACAATGAAGATGGAAAGCCTTACGGAGCCAACATCAAACAAGCTCGGTAGGTGGCATGTGAGATCTATTCTATAGATCAACCATGTGACAACCGGATAGAAACAATGGGAGATTCATTCTTGAATCAACCTTGGTCCGAGAATGGAATTGACGAATACTTTTGGAAAAACCATTCGATGTGCAAATCTTCTTTTCGCTAGCACGTCGAATGTGTACTTATGTTTTCAAATTCAAAAAGTATCTCTCGATTGAAAATACTTTTAGAAAACCGTTCGATGTGCGAATCTCTTCTTTTCGCTAAGACGTCGAATGTGTACTCATTCTCTAATACAAAAAGTATTTTGATTGAAAATTGATCTTTCTCATAAAACCTTCATCGTAGTGCAAAACTCTTTCTTCAAGCAATACGCGATTGTTTTTCAAATCATTTTCATCAATCGGTGAATCTCAATTCATTGGTTCACTCACCCGTGTTGTCTTCTTTGAGACGTTCGGTTTGAGAACGACTAGAACATTGCGAAACCCTGTCGAGGAGATTCTTAGGAATCCTACCGATCGCGTGCAAGATGCTTGTATCGATCAGCGGGAACCGTGGGCGTGTACCTCAATTCAACGAAAGTGATCAAAGACACTTTCGCGGCGCTTTATTGCTAAGCGTCAGTATGCGGGTACACCCCAACGATTGCGGTGATCGAATTGAGAGTCAATCCTAAGCCGCATGTTCGGCAAAGAACCACACTTAATTGAAGAAATCATGGTGGTGCATATCTACATAACACGGTTACGATATTTTTATACTATGCTTCGCTACGCTGCGCAAATATCATGAACCAAGAAGGCTTCGCTACTCGATGGAAAGATGTCATGATTCAAAAGTGTGAGCATGTCGGTCCAAAAGTCACAATATCACATGAAGGCAACACAACTATGGATGATCCGAGAGATTTATCGTGGTTGATGATCTCAAAGAAAGCTCGAAGATCATCAAAGATGGATCGGTTCAAAGACCTCCACTTTCAAAGTACAAAACTATGCGGACTTTGAAGAGTCGCTACAAAAGCACAAAGATTGCGGAAATGAAGAATTCAAGTCTCTGAGCTCAAGAACAAAGTCAAGAATAGAATGCTAGGAAGCAAAATGTATTTCATGGGGTGACCTCCGCAGGGAGATTGTTAGGAATTAGAAAATTCCATGTTAAAGTGTCGGTCACCCCAATTATGATCTAGCATAAGTTAGCTCGTAGAGCGTGTCGTTATTTGTCGTTGTTTACGTTATTTATCGGTTTATTAGTTAGTTATTAGTTTAGTTTAGCGTAGTGTTTCACCGTGGAGGAAGGACGGGTCTTTACCCACCGTATCCCCGATCCACAGCCGATGGGAGGTCGTGTAGTGTGTAGATATATACCCTTCCATCCATGGAAGGGTGGTGCTTTCAATCTAATATTCTACATTTTGTGAAGTAACTCTCTACCAAGAAAACACCTCTCTCTACTAACTCTCTAACTATGGCAAACATGTATTTTGATCTCCCAAGACCACCCGAATCATCAAACACATAAATATTGGATCCTAACAACATTGTTGTAAATGGCACAAAATTGACCAACTCTATGATGAATCCTATTTTCCACTTTGTAATGATAGAGTCAGACGCTCTTTCTCGCACCAACCTCCTTCTCAAAGTAAGCAATGGCTTTACGCCAAAATCCTTTAGCATTTTGGTTGTTTCGCTATACTATTCTGGATACATCACACCAAGCGTTGCACAAGGCAATCTCTTCTTCTTTGTCCAAAGCAACGAATCATTCTTGGTTTCTTTCTCGACAACCTTCTTCTTCGCCTTTGTAGTTCATTTCTTGGTTTCACCGGTGACGTCTCTTCTCGACATGCTTCTTCTTCGTCATCAATGTTAACCGAATCGTGATACGATCCATGAGCCGAACCGGTACCGAACCGTGATACTCTTGGTAGGATAACCCGAACCGGTTCCAACAACAAAAATCGGGATTGTTGTATAATTGTTCTTCAAATCAAAACCATCAAGATTGATACGGTTAGCGGAGAATATTGTTGATAATTTGAATATGAAGACGTTGATGAATCCATTGTTGGACGGTACACGATTCGGGTGAGCCATACATAGATTGGTTGCTTCGACGGGAGTGGCTTTGTTGTTGTTGTTGTTGGATGTTTTGATACGGTGGATCAAATGGACGATTCATAAAAATGGATTGTTAGTTTGTTGTTGTGGAGCTTGTTGGGATTGATATTGAAAGCGGGGTTGGAAATTGATTCTTGGTGAGACACCGGTTAACCGAAAATTCGGATCCGGTGTTAAAATATCTGAGGCGTTTTGTGCCAAGCAGGATTTTCGGCCTTTTTGTTGTGGTGTTTTCTTAGACATTTTGGTAGAGAAAATTATGAGATTTTTGATAGAGAGGATTGTGAGATTTGTGAGTTTAGAGGGTAAATATGTTGTGTATTTATAGGGTAGTTTTAGTAGTATTTTTATTTATTTATTTATTTATTTATTATTATTATTTTTTTTTTATTATTATTTTTTATGCAACGGTTGGATTTATTAAACGATAACATTTGCTTTGGTCTCGATCGTCCAGACGATCTATTTGTTGAAGTTTGGTTGGCGATCGACATAACCACATCAAGATGATCGATACAAATCGATCGCCTATACACCCTCGATCGAGTCTCGAACACCTCTATTGGGGGCAGCCTAAAATGATGCAAAATCATACAGTGCTTTATCTCTTCCTATTTTGTCTTTTTATGTTTTTTAATCACTGACTCATTTCTTCTTTTTTTAACTTTACTCGAAATGGAAAACCTGTACTTTACATGATGCCAATTTATATTAAATAATAGATTTATATTTAGGAGCTCTTAAATAAGGGTGTTAATTTCTGACCGACATGAGACCTGACCTGAAACCGACACGAAAATTAACAGGTTTGTGTTGCATCTAAAAGATTTCGGGTCAGGTTTGGGTCGACTCATCTAACCCGTTTATTAAACAGGTCAGGTTCAGGTTGGAAATAAATTAAGCGGGGACAAGGCATGGACGACATACAATGGGGTCCCCAAGGCAATGAATATATGGCTAATCTCCGTAATCAGATTGCTAATGAGTTATTTTTAAATACTTCAACCTAATATTAGTTCGTAATTTATATTGTTTTATGATGTTTCGATAAGACTATTTACATTTTTTTTATTCCAACATTACTTTTTTTATATTATATTTTCGTTTGAGTTAATAATTTTTTTTATCAAATGGTATATTTTGTTCAAAACAAAATCAGACAAAAGGTTACATTGGTAATTTCAGGCAACTCAAATTGCTCATTCAGAACAAATATCAAACAATCAGTTTCACTCAGAATCTTGGAATCATTCAACAGCTTTGATTTATTCAGCGCTAAATCATATATTTTATCAAACAGCCCCTAAGCCATGCGTGATACAGAGGCTTTCATATTCGCTCAGTGCCATATATTATTTTGTCAAACAATATTTCCTCTGACCGAGTCATATCATTTTCTCTTAATTGCCCAATTCAAAAGCCATCAATAAGGACCTAAGACATGCACTAGTTGTATGTTTAAGCACTTTGACTCTTTGAGATAGTTATCAATTTTTATTAAACCGTGACAGTTATATTTACGAAAATACGGTTTTGTGCAAAGTAAACGACTTGTCCAATGGGGTGGAGACGTGAAGCCTATTTTGTTGCATGAAAATCCGGAAACTATAAGAAATAAAAAAAAGAACACAGACAATACAAACATTGTACAAAAATAAACCACCATCCTAACCGCTCTTTTTTTTTCCCCTCCTTCATTTTCATCATTAAACAAATATTGGCAAGAAATCATTGTCTTAGAACCTTACAGAATTCACCAAGGTATCATTTCATTTTGTCACCATGAAAATTGTGCATGATTTTCAACACTTTTGTTATCCCTTGATGTATGCTTGTGCATTATTCACTATGTTTGTGTCGATGAACATAAAAATCAAAAGTTATATCTTCAAATGACATAATATGTTGAATTGTTGTTTTTGCAATTTTTCATGTTGGTGTTGTAATCATGATCATTTATATTTTTTGTTCATATGCATGGTTAGAAATTGTGACAAATAGATGCTGAAGAAGAAACAAAGAAAAGTGTTATCTTTGCGGTCGGGAATAAGAGAATTATTTTCTCGAATTCTTGTTTTCCAATCTGTGCTGAAGGTAAAAACCCTATGACAAGGTTTATTGCATTCTTCTTTACAATGTTCTCTAATTGTGATTAATTATATACAAAAATATGATATTTAATCTTATTGCTAGACCTTGGGACTTCGGATAAAGCTAAGAGGATGAAGACCATCGTGATGAGCATGAAAACGATTCTGAACCATCTTCGTCTAAGGCCAAAAGTAGATCACCTTCGCCTCCAACTTCTCCTAAAGAAGAAAATATATGTTCACCATCTTCCAAAGCAAGCAATGGAGAATCCGATCCCGATTCTCCCCACCAGTGGCATGGGTTCTTACAAAGAATTAAAAGGGTCCGCCTCAAGCTTACATGGATTCCATCCTAGTTTACATTCCATCAAAAGGCTGACTAGGAAAAGAGCAGGAAGTTAGTGGAGAACATACCAACACTATCTAATGACTTAGATGCCGAGTTGCATTGTTTTGAGGCTTCATGGACAAATTTCTCACTTAAGGAACTTAAAACTGCAACTAACAACTTTAGCCATGGTTTGTATCTTTGTACTTTACTTATTGAATACGCTGTATAAGGATCATCTGTTATTAAGCTACCCAACAATTGTAATAACCTATATAGGCCAAGAGTAATGATGAACGAAACATGGCTAATGATGAAAATTTTCTTTAACTTCTTATTGCTCATTATATTTTTCACTACGCTTAATAGATAAGTAACCAAGAGCATTTTGTTACAAACTGTTAAGGGTTGTCTTTGTTATCCAACATACTTTTTTGTCGGATCAATTTGGTATAACCGAAACCATATTTATATTTAGGTGGCCTATAAAGTAGTTTATAGTATCTGGGTAGCTTTAATGTAAAAAAGTTGAATAGTTAATTGACCTCTTAATACTAGTATCCTTTTAATATATCATGGAAATGATGGTGCCAAAGTTAATTTTGTTAGTGAATCATCCTATGCAATTTTGTGTAGAAAACCTAATTGGAGAAGGTGGATATTCAGAAGTTTACAAGGGTCATTTGCATGATGGACAACTTATAGCAGTGAAACGACTAATTAGGGGTACACCTGAAGAGATGACTTCAGATTTTTTATCGGAGTTTGGAATACTCGTTCATGTCAAACATCCAAATATATCGCACGTTATTGGCTATGGGGTTGATGATGGCATGTACCTTGTTCTTCCTCTTTCTGAATATGGAAGTGGTTAGTCGTGAATAACTATGGCTATTTTAATGTTAAAATTAATGATTAATGTACCTTTTCTTTGTAAGTATCATTGTGTTTATATTGTTTCAGGCCAGAAAGAGAAACTAGAATGGGGAGCGAGATATAATATTGCCATAGGCACTGCTTCGGGTCTTTCTTATCTTCATGAGGGCTGTCAGCGTAGGATTAGGCGGCTAATATTTTGCTTTCAGAGGATTTTGAACCTAAGGTAATCAAATAAGCTTATTTTTTTTGGTTTGATAAATGCTTCTAATTTTTCTTTTTTATTTTCTATTGTGTGTAGATATCTGACTTTGGGTTGGCAAAATGGCTACCGGATCAATGGTTGAACCTCACTGTATCACAATTTGAAGGGACATTCGGGTATGTGAACAAACGACTTTGACATTGTTCTGGTGCATTTGTTGTTTCATTTGTTTTCATGTGTTTCTTTTTTCAAATTTACAGCTACCTTGCTCCTGAGATTTTCTTGAATGGTTTGATTGATGAAAAAACTGTTGTATATGCTTACGGGGTACTGTTATTAGAAATTATCACCGGACGTCCTGCTCTGGATGAGTCACAGAAGAGTCTGGTTATGTGGGTATGTCTTAATATGTTGGTTTTTGAAATTTCGAAATATCATTAAGTGGCCCTAGATTCACACGACACCCCCCTTAAACACAATATTCCGTTTGTAATACTTACCTACATTACCACACGCTTTCCCCTAGTTTAAACATACGCCTCTCCCTTTCTTTCTACCTCATTCAACACTCAAACATATTACACCAAAGATTCCCCTTAATTAATGACCCAAAATACGGAGTAATAAAAGTAACTAACTAAATTAACATCAAATGCCCCGCAACGTTCTAATACAAACAAATTGCTACCTGAGATGCCACAGGACCAACATATATTGGGTGGACCAACATTGAATATTTCAAACAATAAAGTGATTAATAATGGTCCATGGATATACAATTATTTTCGAAAAGTACAAAAATATTCATGAATTTGGTAAAAATTGATTGGGATAACTTTTTCTATGTTTCGTCTAAAATTGTCCGTCTACAGCAGAATCATGTGATAGATAAACTAAATTTGATAAAAGTTGATTTTTTCTATGTTTCGTCTAAAATTGTCCGGTCTACAACAAAATCATGTGATAGATAAACTATGTTGGGTGCTACAAGCATTAGGGTGGTTCAATAGACAAATATGAGATAAAATTAACTTGACATATATCGTATAAATTATTCTGTTCAGGTTAACAGGGTTTATTATCTCAAACAATAATTAATACGTGTTTGCCTGTTTGGTTTGAGCGTTTCACAACGAAAAAATAACTATCATTATAAAAACTATGGTTTACATATTTTAATGTTTTCTAAAAAGATATTAACATAAGATTTCCATGTCATACTAAAGGATCAGTGCCACCAAAGGAAATCAAAAGGCATGCAAATGATATTTAAGAGAACTTAAAATCATAAAGTTTATTAGAAGACCACTACGTCTTCTTTCACAAAAGAACCAGACGCGTCTTCCTTTTAAATCTTCAGTTCCGATTTTATTAGACTAATGCTAATGGGCGTCTCTCGACAACCCAATGCACCCCAAACGACGCGCCGCCCCCACTAGCTGGAACAAAAGCAACGCGTCTCCCGTGACTTTTTCAATCTTTCGGTCGGTGAGGTAACCGAGACAATTACACACATTCATTCATTATTTTTGACCGTTTGAGGCAACCGAAACAATTAAACACATTCATTCACCACTAGCTAGTTTATGGTTGGGGTGGAATTGTGGAGAGAGAAAACTGAGGTGACGTTAAGGTGGCGAGGTTGTTTGGGTGAAAAAGTGGTCACCAATAGCATTAGTCTTATTAAAAGATGCAATATGTAACTAGCAGAGACCTTTCTATAATTTATACGTATCGAATAACATTAACACTACAACATCGACCGGTTTCCTCAGCGATACTTGGGGTCTTTCCCAAGCGACATGTCCTTTTTGGCTTTTGTACGTATCGAATAACATTAACAAGAGTGATTTAGCCAAAGTGAGCCCACTTAGCCACTTTCAAGATTTGGCTTTTGTAACATGGGTCTTTGCCTGTTTGTTTTTGGTCATGTCCTTTTTTCTGTTTGGTAACTAATAGCAAACAACACCACCTTTATCCAAATGTTAGGGTCTCTTATGTGCATTATTGTGTTTGTACCTGATAACAAAGCCAAAAGATCTATATATGAGTATACTGTAAATCAAAAAGTAAATAATAGACCTAATCATTGGTGGAAGGAAAAATTTAATTGCCAGACATCTTTATTATTTATAGATTTACTTTAGGATTATTAGTAATGTTTGCTAGGAGAACGACACGACTTTGTTTGTGAATATGGGTCCCTAAGCCTTCAATCCTTCTTTGCTAGGAGAACGACACGAATCTTTTTATGGATATTAGTACATGCAAGCTTTTTGATGATGATGTAAGCCTTCAATCCTTTTATTGTTTAAGGACACGAATCTTTTTAAATATGGGACCCCTTTTGTGAATATTAGGACACGGTTGTGAATGGATGAGCCAGAACTTAGACCATTGGTGACACGTCATTGGAGAAACCTCACAGAGATTGATCCTCAACGATAATCCTCGCGACGACGTGAGTCCCACTCATTTTCAGTCAAAGAAGTAGTGCCACGCCAAGATATTATCCCCGTGACTGACACAAAAATATATAAATAAATTGTGTTTTAAATGTATTTTTCGTTTTATAATTTTCATCAAGATATATAATAAAACAAAATTTAAAGTCAAAGTTTTATTCAGAAACAAAACGACTTATATTTTGGGAGGACGAGTAGTAAAATTGAAAATAAAAGTACTGAAAGTCGAAACTAAAGATTTTTAGCGTTAGAGCACTCCTTATGGTGACCTGGTTAAACCTTAACACCACGTCAACACCACATCGCCTTTAACATTTCACCTTAACTCAACAAAAAACACTCCTTATCATAACATTCTCAAGTTAAACCTTAACTCACCAACAATTCTACAAAACAACTCTCATTTAGAGGCATAAATGAAAAAAAAAATTAAAATGGTGTTTAATGTTGCGTTATGGTGTTACACGGAATGTTAACACCCCTTAAATTAGAAGACACCGTCCTTGTAGTGAACTTATGGTTGCAATTTCAGTTTATGACTTAAGTGACCTGATTAAAC
>CM040246.1:52482267-52699137 GCA_022545495.1 Chrysanthemum lavandulifolium
GGTCATAGGATATGGTTTGGGAGGTGGACCGAAAAAAAAGCGATGAAATCGATCGATTCAAATCGTAGTGGTACTATTGATAGTGCCAGCGAAATGGAGAAGTTGGTCAAATTCTTTGAAAAGCATTTGCATATGAAGATATATGAATCATGAGTGAAGTACATAGATGGTTTGTTTTTTTACTCAATTTAAATCAATGAATATTAAATAGAAAGTGGTTGGGTAGTGAGCGAGTCAATGGCATGGTAGTCAATGTCGACAAAGTTAATGTTACAAGATTTTATTCATATTTTCACACTATTCAAGTGGATCATATTTAGATTGCATAAAAAATTTGTATCCTCCATTGCGAATGAGGAGAAAATAGGACAAGTAGCATGTACCAAAGATTTCTTATGTTTATTAATTAAACCGCTTCTCGAGCACTTGATTAATCTCTTTATACGATTTTGTGCTATTGCATTCTATGTACGCTTTCAAAAGTTTACAATATGATTTTTTTCTAATAGACTCGGGGACCAAAGATAGAATTCTGTTTTGCTCATTATATCTCATGTATAAACACAATAAAAGGTTAGTCAAGGCCTCACACTACAAGAAAAAAGGTACATCTGATAAAATTTATGCGAACATCAGGTTTGTCAAGGCCTCACATTGCAAGAAAAAGATACCAATTGCAAAAAAGGTTAATCTGAATATAAGTTACTATATATGTTTTATGTACCCAAGTTATAATTCAAATATATTGATAATGTCATATGAACTAAACTATTATTAAATGTAGGTTGATTACAAAGCACAGCCTACCATGATACTTTTGTTATGTTTGTACTATATATTTGTTTCACAAAATCCTAAAAATAAAATCACAAGTCATACCCGTCCATCGGACGAGTTTTACTATACTATATATATATATATATATATATACAAGATATAGTATCAAAAATATATACTAAAAAGTAATTAAAAGTTAAACGAAACGGTTAAGATCTATAATTGATGTTACCATAATCCATAAAACGGCTAAAAGGAGGTAAGTATTTTGATTTTATTTTTTTATTTTTAGGATTTAGTAGAACAATTATATACTAAAAAGTAATTAAAAGTTAAATGAAATGGTTAAGATCTATAATTGATGTTACCATAATCCATAAAACGGCTAAAAGCAGCTAAGTACTTTTATTTGTGGTTTTTATTTTTAGGATTTAGTAGAACAAATATATACTAAAAATTTATTAAAAATTAAATTAAACGGTTAAGAACTGTAATTGATGTTACCATAATCCATAAAACAGCTTAAAGGAGGTAATTACTTTATAACATTTTGTTCTTAACAATATAAATCATGAACATCTTTTACATTTGATATTATTATTAACATTTATTATTATTATTTTGTTTTTGTTAATTATGTTTATTTAGTTATTGTATATAGGTGCTTCCAGTTGATTTTTTTACCAAATTTAGATGATGTTGACGAATTTGAAATATCTTTAAATGGATTTATGGTTTGGTTTGATGTTCGTTGTGATGAGAATATGTATATATTGTCGGGTTACAAGTGGAGTTTTGTTGTTGATACCCTTTGTTTATTAAGTGGTGATGTTTGTGTGTTTACCCGGAATAGGGGAAAAAGGTTGCGGTTATATGCTTTTAATATTAAATAAGACCAAACTAAAAGAGAGGTCAGAAACAGTAGGGAACCATTTCCATGGTAGCTATTTGTCTATCTGAAGAAAGCTATATTAAGTACACAAAGTTGTGATTCTAACCGTGGGGTTGGTGACCAAAAGATCATCACTAACAATTTTCACTTGTTCACCGCATTCTGCGGTCATCTTGGCATAGTGCTCCCGGTCATGTTGGTCAAATGGGTCCTCAATGGACACAATAGGGTACTCGCTCACAAACGACTTTGTTCTCAGCAGAGTTATTTACATTCGATCAGAAACAGTAGGGAACCATTTCCATGGTAGCTATTTGTCTATCTGAAGAAAGCTATATTAAGTACACAAAGTTGTGATTCTAACCGTGGGGTTGGTGACCAAAAGATCATCACTAACAATTTGCACTTGTTCACCGCATTTTGCGTCATCTTGGCATAGTGCTCCCAGTCATGTTGGTCAAATGGGTCCTCAATGGACACAATTGGGTACTCGCTCACAAACGACTTCGTTCTCAGCAGAGTTATTTACATTCGGTCATTGCATCATAACATCTTTTATGGCTCTAATGAAATCTTATAACTCTCTTGTGATATTGACCCTTCCTTCACTTACAATTATAGCCCGACGACACAAATCATCAAGGCGGCGGCGGATCTTCATTTGTACATTTTCAGTTTTTTGCTCAGAGGGATTGTACTCGCTGCTGCATTCGTCCATGTTTGCAGTACATATTTGACCGGGATAGGGAAAACAATTGCTAATACAAAACAATGATTTTCATAACAGGATAGAAAGTTCTAGGCATTACTGAGATATTGTTTTAAACCCTACGACGAATGTTCTAATTTAATATCAACAAAACATTTTTTTAGGAGAACTGAAGATCATGCATAAAGAGACTAAGAATCTACCTGAATGAAACAAAGATTGATTAATAAAGATTTCACATGAGACATGTCAGCTAATGTCTCGCATATATCGTCCCCTATTTAATAAGGTATCTTCTGTTGCATCTTGTCTTCAGATAAGATCACAACTTTCTTCAAGTTATCTAAGCTATTAAGACATAAAGGACCTCTTTGACCAACATACTCTTAACACCGTGAATTATGGGGGTAAATATGATCGAGAGATTTGTTATTGATAGTAGTCATCCTTGAAGTATCTTGAGATCGAGCTCTCACATATCTTGAGCTGAATACCGAGTTTGGGTGTTTGGCAGCTTGATATTGTTTTATTTTAAATAATCAAGTTCCTATAAACAAACGTGATTAAACATCTTGTGCTAAAGGTCAGATGTACGTGTTTGTGAATTTAAAATTTCTTGTGGCGAGATATATCTTAGTCGATCATCTATTTCAAGTGGACGCAAATAGTTTATTTTCAAATGTTCAAATCACAATATTCTCACTAGGTTTCAGAATTTTGAAAATGATCAAATCAAGTGTCCAAGTTGTGAATTGCAAGATCAAAAATATCAATGTCGCTTCCTATTTATGTTTTATTCCTTTTTTTAATGTTACTTGCCCACTCTATGGATTCGAAGATATAATATACACATGTAATAGACAAAAACCTACTAAAATCAAATAAATGCCTTTTCTAACTCATCAAAAACTAAGACATCAAGCAAAAGAACCAAGAGGCCTGTACTTAATCAACTTCCTCCCTCTTGTTCTCTGCATCCGTCAGCTTCCTCAAGAGCAGGCATGTCGACATCGCCATGCTCGATATGTAGCCAACCATGCTCGAGTCTTGTAAATCTTGCACCTTCATAATTCTTTCCATGCTAGCAGTCCACCCATATTCACCTGTCACCAAACAACAGGGGGAATCCACTACAGTCAGAAACGGTCACCTTTTCCACCTTGTCGCCAAAAATATCCTTGATCACCTTGAAAAGACCCTCAAAATTTTCCTTCAAACCGCCTTCTTTTTCTTCTCATCTTCACTCTCATCGAGTTAAAACCTTTGCTTTAATAACTTTATGTTTGATCGAATCAATTAATGCTTTTTAGTTTAAAATGAAGAGAATAGGGTAAAATCTTACTTTGCATGTATTCAAGTAATGACCCAAACAACCTTATATGTATCATTAAGGGTAATAAGTATAGAATAAAGTTATATTAAGCGGAAGAATACCGGTAAAGCGAGTAAACGATTGCTTATAAAGAAACACAATTGCTACGACATAGTCCTTCGTGGTCATCTTGTCACCACTCTTGGTAGAGTGGTATCAAGCAACTCGACAAGCTTGGTCTTGTTTTGGGAATCCTCATGACCAAATATGAATTTACAAAGTACGTACCGACATTTAGAAAATTGAGAAGTAAAGAGAACATATATACCTCTTGAAAATGGTAAACAAAAAAAGATCATATAAAAAGCACTAATATATTCATCTTAAACACCAACTATATTCCTATGTGTATACAGATTGTTGACTTCCATCATAGACTCCCTAACATGAAATATTCACTTATAGTCATGTAAAGGATGTTTCTAAGTTGTAAACTCCACCCGTTTTTACTCTTATATATTCCAAAACTGCTAAAAATTATCTTTTTATGTCAATATTATTTAGAAAAACTTGATGATAAGTAAATCAACATTTTTGTGGGAAAAAAAACATACTTGTCTAAGAGCTGTTAGATGTGCTTGCTTTCTCATTCTAGAATGCCTAGCAGATTCTCTAATTGAAACCATGCTGAAACATAGTCAGACATTAAGTACGTACACATTTCACTTACAAGTCAGCTGATTGTGGTCGTGTTTTATTTCAAACACGTCAATGGTTCTAGATCAGCTAAATTAGCTAAAAGAGGGGAACATGTCAAGCGAGTGAATGGCTCAAAATGGCCAAATTATAAAAATCATCTTGCAACATCTTCTAACCTTATTTTTATGTCCAAGATAATCAGGCCATAGCTTATAGACCAGCATGGGGATTTCGGTCATAAATGATGTTTACTAACTTTTTCATATATGTTCATATAGCCATTTCTAAAAAGAACATACAAAAATAACATAAAAATACATATGACATAAGAAAAGGTTGAAATTAACTATTGCCCTTTAAAGAATATAATCTTTTGATACTTAAAAGTAACACTTCAATGTAAAATAGTTTTTACTGGATTTATTTAACACGGAATCGAAGGGATATCTTCTTTTAACAAAGCGTAACTTGAATAGAAGGGCTAACAGAATAATAGTTCATGGTGTTCGGGTGGATAAATAAGAAGACTAAACCTCCGGATAAATCGGTTTCAAGTTCATTCAAGCTTTCAAATTCTACTTTCACTGTTTGAATATCGTGAAATGGAAAACAAAAGATAAGATTTTGTATAGGTTAATAACAAATATTTCGAAAATCAAACTTAGGATACTCATTATTGGACCATTTAGGTTCAACCATTTGACAAAACTTTTGATACAAATTCAACCTAAACTCAAGCATCCATAGTCTGAACTTCTATAGGGCAAGAAGGGGTCATGACCTCCCAAAAATCTGAGATGCAGTTTTATTTTCATGCCCATATGAATCAAAAGTATATGTATTTAAGCTTTTGGTTCCTCAATATACGAATAGTTATCTAATATAAACCCCATGTTGAAAAACTCAAGGTTGAGAAAACTTATTATTGCTTCATTCTCCTAATTCTCAGGAGGTATAAAACTGAATATATTAATCCAGGAATGGTTAGAATGCTTATATGTTTATGTTACTTTAGAATTTTTGTTGATACTTTTGGTTTTCTTTTAGGACTTTGTGTGACCCAGGATTATTAACAATTGACTGTAAGCGCTGCCCACTCCTGAATGTGACTCGCTGCAGCTTTTTAGGATCATTCACCACTCATGTAAGAGCCTAAAGATGACACTAAAACATATACAAATATAATGGAATGAATCTAAAGAACACAAAAATCCTAAATATAGTTAATTAGATGACTCGAAACAATCTAATAAAACACAAATTACATTCACAGGATTAGCTGTGTATCCCTATGGTGTTTTTTAAGCTCCTCACTATCTATCAATAACTCATCGGCTATTTGGATCTTAATGATTCAAGTTTAAGCAATTTCACCTATATCCAAAGACCGTTTACCATCATTAACTGAAACCCAGTCTTTGGAACTCCAATTCAAAATCCGTTACTTAGGAAAACAACGATGGTATATGCCTTAAAAAGTGCCATGTTACCATATTAGGAATTATATAGAAGGTGGCCGAAAAGCAGATCATCTAGGTGATCGAACTTCGCTAAACGTTTACCTATTGACTGTTGAAGGGGTTTAGGATTGTTCATCCTAACTACTCAACTTTTTATTAGTAAGAGACATAATCACTATTTGTTATACCATTTCTTTACGCTCACAGTCAATGAAGATGAAATATTGTTAACATATGAAACACCCTAAAACAATAATATATCCGGCAATAGTCATACTAAAAAAACATAGAAATTTTGGACAAAAGAATTTCGGGTAGACCTGACCTGATTTGTTTGACCCATACATAAAGTTACCCGTTTTTACCTACTATGCAACCCAACCCATCGATTTTTACACTTATACCCTCGGATGTATGAAATATATTGATATATATTATATTTTAATCATACCGTAAGATTCTTATAATTTTGTGATATCATTTGTTTTAGAATAGATTACGGTGAGACTTTTTTCTCATGCTTCTTTAGTATCTGTGATTTTATGTATCCCTTTCGTTGCCAGTACCCAAAGAGCATGTGGAGGAAAAAAATGGTTTCAGGCCATCATCAATGTATCGTTAACACCCTTGAGATGATTAAGAGACTTGTTAAACAACATTCTATTTAACGCTCAGACATACATTTGAATTGATATTTTCAAGGGCACAAATATGTTGATATATTAGACCAAACCAAGATGGAAAAAGTATCAATTAAAGAAACCATATAACTCACTGCAGCTACTGTTATTGAAGGTCCATTTGACGTTTTCACAGAAGACACTGATTTTCCCGTGTTTCGAGATCTCCAATATATTTCTCATCTATATATAACTAAAGCATATGCAAACATGAAAATTGTTCTATTTTAGTATCTATGATATCATCTTTGGACTCCAAAACAATAACATGTAGATACTAAGCGAATGCGAAAGCACACTTAAGAAAAATTATCGATTTTTACACTTATACCCTCGGATGTATGAAATATATTAATATATATTAAATTTTAATCATACCGTAAAATTCTTATAATTTTGTGATATCATTTGTTTTAGAATAGATTATGGCAGACTTTGTTCTCATGCTTCTTTAGTATCTATGATTTTATGTATCCCTTCGCTTCAAGTACCCAAAGAGCATGTAGACAAGAAAATGGTTTCGTGCCATCATCAAGGTATCGTTAACACCCATGGGATGATTAAGAGACTTGTTAAAAACATTCTATTGAACGCTCGGACATACATTTGAATTATATTTTCAAGGGCAAAAATATGGCACAAATATGTTAATATATTAGACTTGACTTTGTTCCCAGATCTCCAATATATTTCTCATCTATATATACTAAAGCATATGCAAACATGAAAAATCACAAAAATATATGAGAAAATATTGAGTTTTAAAGAACAACGAAAGAGATAACATGATAAAAACTTGATTGTTAGAACCCATAAGACATTACTAAAGATACAGACATTGAAGAATCGTAACCTTGGATGAAGATTTACCATTTCGAGCGGGCATTCAACCTAAGAAAACAAATAGAAAGAAAGATATCATGAAAAAACTAAAATCGGTGAGGTTTAATTACCAACTCTACAGGATACATGTGCTTATGGAGGTATAACTTTTTGTACTGATGAGAGCTGCAACTTGACATGGGATAGAGGCAGAATCACAACTTTTGTTAACATTAGAACCCGTAACAAATTACTAAAGATACAGACATTGGAGCATGCATAACCTTGGACGAAGATTTACCACTTTATGGTTTTTTTGTTTGGGTTTTTTTGAATCTGATCTATTTTTTCACGTCTCAATAATCACTTAGAAACGCAAAATCAGACATGAAACACCCCTTAAACAGCAATCACGAATTGCAGCTATAAGTCAAACCTTATATATCAGCCTCCATCATTGTCATTGTACCTGTAAATATGTATGTCCAGGGAACCGTCGATGTTGTAAACAATTTAGGTGTTAGAATTAGCATTTAAGGATTAGTTAGATGTCTTGTACTGTCATTCAATTGATTTTGGCATTAAGGTTGCCCTCAATTCAAACACTTTCATACTTGCATAACAAATCACAAAAAGTATATGAGAAAAATATAGAGCACATGTTTGAGTTTTAAAGAACAACGAAAAAAGATAACACGATAAAAACTTGATTGTTTGAACCCATAACAGATTACTAAAGATACATACATAGAATAACGCATAACCTTCGACGAAGATTTACCACTTCGAGCGGGCATTGAACCTAAGAGAATAAATAGAAAGAAAAATATCGGAAAAAAAAACTAAAATCGGTGAAATACCATCGATGTTGTAAACAATTTAGGTGTTAGAATTAGCATTTAGGATAACTTAGATGTCTTGTAATTGTCACTCAAATTAAGGTTGCCCTCAATTCTAACACTTTCATACGTACATAAAAATCACAAAAGTATATGATACAAATATAGAGCACATGTTTGAGTTTTAAAGAACACGATAAAAGTATATGGCATTAAAGTCCACCTTCTTTCATGTTGACGGTAGAAAAATAACACGTATCGTTAGCATGTTCAATGCTACTCACTCTAGGTGCCATAATATCGGTCAGTACATATGTAAAATAAGGATGATCAATTTCGATTACCTAATTATATATCTATGTTAACAATCACTATATAGTTTTCACTTACCTTAAGAATCTCGGGTGCTCCGGATTTGGTCCCTTGAATAGAAAACTAAAAAGTTGATTATACTTTTTAGGGATAATTATGTTTAGGAATAAGATATTAGGGTGTATTTATACAAAAAAAATAGGTTAAAATATATATGGTATATTTATCTTATAAGTAATATATATCATAATTTATTTAAATTGTTATCTTCAAAAATACATACCTAAAATACAAATTCCGAAATTTTTATAATCTCCTTATTTGTATTGATTTGAAAGATATAAATAAAAACAATTTACTCTAGTGGTAATTTGTTTACAAAACACATGAATGACCCAAGTTCAACTCAACAAATGTCTTCTTTTAATAAAAAATTTTAAATTCAAAATTACAAAAAAAAAAAAAAAAAAAAAAAAAAAAACTAATTTTAAAATTTATTAAAAACAAATTGTACATATATTAATTAAAATGCCATGTCATTTAAAAAATAAAAAAAAATGTCACATAAATACAATGATGACATGGAAATATGACGTAGCATTATGGGATCTAAAGTGGCGTTTTATGTTAGCATGACTCCTCTTATATATAATGTATAGATATATATATATATATATATATATATATATATATATATATATATATATATATATATATATATATATATATATATACTAGTTGTTAAAGCCCATAGTGGCATGACTTATAATTATTTATTTGTTGTTTTTGTTAACTGAAATACATTTTTTTGAATTGTCAAACAATATTATAAAACAATTGTTTCTTTTTTATTTATTTTTTGTTAAGAATTATAAATAATTATATGGTTTGCGTGGATGGTTAATAACGCAACACATATAATATTTACAACATTATGGAATTTATGTATGTTTGTAAAGTTGTAGATAATGAAAATGTATTAAAGTGATATAATAGTTAACTTATTTACCCAGTAAACCAAATATATATACTATTTTTTTAAAAATAAAATCAAAAGGCTTGGTGCACTATAATTACCATGGTGAAAGACTTAAACCCTTTCTTACATTTGGACCTCAATGCTACATTTCAGCAGCATCCCGCGAGTAAACTACCTCGTGTTGCAATTTATCAACTCATGAGATACCTCAATGACACAAGGCTTCGACTTTGCATTATTGTGTGCGGGAGAAGGAAAATAGTTCTGGGTAAGCCACCTTTACTCGAACTAACAGTTATCCCATTATTGTGCTTTTACCTAATTGCATAAACCTTAAGCTTCAGGTAATTGTTAAATTTCTTTACTAAATAGAGTCATACTTTGTTTTTGGTACAATTTCATCTACAATTTCTATGAAAACAAGACTTCATTGCTTGAAAAATATTGTTTTTCTATATACATGCTTTAAAATAGAAAGATCATTAGTTAGATAAAGTGATAATAATAGTGTCTATATATAAGAGGCTTTGTGCATCAATACTCCATGTTACGTAATATTATCCCCTACCAAATACTCCATGTTAAATAAAGTGTTAATCCTTTGTTTTTTCACTTTGTATGTCTATACTGTGTATTGCACATTTTTCCTTGCTTGAAAAATATTGTTTTTCTATATACATGCTTTAAAATGAGAAGATTATTAGTAAATGACACACATCAGCTGCATCATCAAAAGTATTCAATGAGAGTGTTTTAATTAATTTTCAAAGCTTCAAAAATGAAATTATATTTTTCTGACGTTTTCTCAATTTATTATGAATTTAAAACTGATTTAAACTAATTAAATATCTAGAAAATACTAATTTAACTAAGAAAAAATATGGAAAAATATTTTTTATGACTCTTTGATCATTCTAAACCTATAAAATTGAATTTATATTTTTTTGACCATTTTATGATTTATTTGAGTTAAAAGCTATTTAAAAATGCTAAAAACTGATTTTAATACCAGAAAAATAGTAAATGGCTATGGAAAATTATGAAAATTTGCAGAATAGTTTTAAATACTACTGAGAAAGCATGAAAATTAGCAAAAGCAAGTTGTGATCACTGATAAAGCTAATTGGTGAGAAGTTGATTTGAAAAGCTAGTGTGAAAATAAGCAATAATGCACAAAAAACTACATACAGCTACCACAAGCTAAGATTAGTCTAAGCTACTAAAATTATACCTAATGCAACTGAATTCTATCAAATAAGCATAATCTATAAGCTAAAAAGCACAATTCTGATACTTAACTCCAAACAGTCAAAAAGTTCTAAGGGTCCTACTTGCAGCTGAAATAACAGCTTATAAATAAGCTCTAACTGAAATCTACTCATTGAAACCTCAAGATTAATTGAATAAGTACTTAAAAACCAAACATGAGCTTTCGATGCCCTGTTTTGAGCTTTTGAGAAGCTCAAGAAGGAGCTGTGACAGAATCAGTGTTTGCTGATTCTGTGCACATGGCAGCTTTTGGAAAATCGACCAAGTTTAAGCACAAATTAAGGTGTTTTAGAAAATTTGTAAAAATAATCCAAAATTAACTTCTTAAACACAACCAACCAAAGTTACAAAATCCAGATTTTCAGCTTGATTAGACATAAAACGAATGAATTAAAATTATAAAAGTGGAGGCTGTTTGAGCATGAATAGATATTTTGACTTTTTTTAAAAACTTACCATTTGACTTTTGTGAGATTAGATTACTTCCTACTGACTCTAGTTGATGTTTAAAGATGAAATACAACCTAACCTAGCTACCTAAACAAATTCTACACCTAAATGCGAGGTTATGTAATCCTAAACTTAACTGATGTCTGCTATAGAGATTAAAAGATGAAATTGACTTTTGGTTGAATTCAAGTGAAAATTTATGATGTAAATAACCTAACTGACCCTATATGAGACTGATCTAACTACTAATGAATATATAACTAACCTCTAATGCAGATTGAGATACAGATCCAAACACCCCTATAGTAAACTGATATGAACTTATTAATACCAAATCACAAGCCTAAGCCATATCAATCCTTAATTCAGTTTCAACAGATCAAATTAGAGCTTATAGGAGTGATTATGACAGCATTATCAAACAGTTATCACAAATTACAAACAATCACAGATATGATCAGATTAGATTATTAGAGTATGCAGATTTGGACAAATGGCTAGATTATGATCTAATATACTAATATAAGCTAAACACAGATAAGAATAAGCTAAAAAACCCTTACCTTCTTTCACTTTTGTTGCTTCGTACCCTTTTTTCATCTTCTCATTAGCTCACTCCATTCTCCCTTTACTGCCTTGTTTCACCTTCTAGGCCGACTGCCACGTGACAGACCCCGCATCCTCTTTCAGATTTTTAGCCTTCTGGTATGCTCTTAATGCGAATTTCAGTCGTGTTCTCATGAGCCCGTCTGTCGCAGATTTGAAACACAAATATGAGTATGCTTGTAGACTAACAGTGCTACAGTCACCTGCAAATATGTAACATTCATGTTACTAATATGTATAAGCTATATTTTGATGATTTAAGCTCAGATTTCGTGTGTGTTTGGTCTGGAAACAACCAAACATATGCATCATGTTGTAGGTCTGAACCAAATCAAACCAAATGAAGAAACCCATAACCAAACCGATGAATATAGGAGCAACAAATGAATGAACCCAAGACTATGAAGATTAAACTTACTTAGATCAGATACCAAGTAACAGATCCAAAATTGACACCAAACATTAAAGCAACATAAATTTAAGATCCATATTTTAATAATAGAACAAAAACCAAACTTAAAGGCAGAACTACATCAAGCACCCCTACTCTTTCGCCGGCTCAAGATGACATTTCTTAACACTTAACCTCCTTCAACCCCACACCGAAGTACAAAAAATGTCGGGTCAGCAGAACCATCCTTGTAGTAAGTAAACACCATCGTACTGTCATCATGCATGCTCTCCCCAACAAAACTGCAATACATAAAGCCATTGTAGCGCACAATTAGCAATCAAGCTTCTCAAACAACTTGTATTTAAAGTTATTACAAAACTTAAGATGAGCAGAAGACTTACAACTGAAGGTCGCTAAGCTTTCCCAAGAGATACTTTGTTGCAGCCTCAATGTTCTTCTTAAAGAAGGCTTGTTGCTCTTCATCAAGCTTGGGTGTGATCAACTTGATGAACTTCTTGATGTAACCAACAAACTGCTTCTTGTCAAAGGGAGGTTGCTCCTACACGAAAAAGTATTTTATATTATAAATCTATAAACGATTTCAAAACTTAATGAGATATGAAAATTAGACGACAGAGTTAGCTTTTACCTGGAGTCTGAAAGTGTCAACAATGTCAACAACCTTCACTGCTTGATCGTCAACACCTCCTTCAGCAGGAGGGTTTGCCCCAATGTTAACGTCAACTGCTCCTTGTACCACCCACTGCAAACATAATTATTAGCGTATTTGCACATAATCTATTCTAAACAGCTAGCTTCACAAAGTAAATAATGGTTGAGGATTTACCTTTCCTGGAACTTCCTATAGGATTCCATCAAGGATGGAACCAATTCGCTCACAAACGGTGCCGAAAACAGTGAAACAACACCTACAGACAGCAATATATAACACCATCTTTGTTGCACTGCATACAACACATGACCCCATCCTCTCTGCCTATCCCAACATGACTAATGAAAGGATGCAGCCATGAAATAACAGGAGAGGCGTCCATACAATGCAGCACGGAACCTCCTATGTTTCTATAACTGCACCACTTAGGAACCTCCTCCCCTGAGAGATGTATCTCTAATCGTCTAGTAAATGGTGATTCCTGTTGCATTTAGATAGGTGTTACAAAAATGTCGCCAACCTTACTATTTTAATATATGTCCCAAAATAATTTATACGTCTATAAATAATTAGATATACCACTAATTAAGTTTACTATTTTCATTAAAGGTCTGATTTCTATTAAGATGCGTTAAAAGACGCCCAAATAGTGTCATGGGACTATATAACGTAAAAGAGACTTACTCAACAATCTAAATAGAGCTGTATAGTTTAGCAAAAAACATAAAATGCATATCCGTTAGGTCCAGCTAAGGAAGCATGTGCAATTTATGGTAAATGTGGAAAAGTTCATATGTTCTTTATTATTAGAAGCACCAATAAGCACAGACATGTGAAACGTTTGAAACTTCATAGAGCACTTTGTTCCTAAATTCATGTGTGTGTTATCTATAGAGATTTAACTACAGTAGCCCCATAAAGTGTATAATAAAATTAAGCCTGACAGTGAGAACCCTTCGAGGAGCTCTGTATTGCAGAAAGATTTACATAAGCGCGTCAACTAACAGAGTTAGCTATATGTGTGCATATGTAAATCTTACGGAATAATAACCATGCAAGCATAGAGATAGAGCGATAGGGAATACCGAAGTTAAAGCAGATATGTCATCTGAAGGTACCCCTAAACTTATCCAAGTAAGCCCAACGGTCTCTGCATTTTCAAATAAAACCTATGCATTAAAAGTTTGAGTGACAGGAAATTACAAATATCACTATGACTGAGAAAACCCAAAACCAGCGAATGAGTATCCCTCATAAACACGGTTACAAAGAAGAAAAGATAGGTTGAACACCCAAAGTGCAAATGGGAAGTATTTTGCTCGTCCAAGTATCTGCAACACAAAAACCAATAGAGGATTGCAAGTTATTTGTTGATATGAAACGGAAGCACGAACTTGTAAATTAGTAAGACCATCAAGCGATGTTATCTGATTGTACCTTAACCAAAAGATAATTGGCTGATGCGATTGAGAGAATAAAAATGATACTGCATTTGGATGAAATATGTTAGACCAAAACCACTACATCAAAATCTGTGTGACAAATATCATACATAATGCAAATAGATAAAAGCATAACCTGTAGCTGAGTAAGTGTCTTTGAAAGAGAAGTGAAAATCCACATTATAAAAAATACATCCAGCAGTGCATTAGGAAGGACAAGAATAACTCTTGCTCTTCGGCTATGACACTTATTGCTCCCACATACTCGGTAATATTCTGCAACTCTGTCGATAAAAGGTAAGTTACTCTAATAAGCATCACTTTTGTGGTAAGGCCACCAAGTGTAGGACGCACAACCCCATATCCCATAGAAACACACAACATAAGTAATCATGAGATAGTTCTCCTTGTTGCTCCCACAGGCACAACCCAAGTTGTAAGTGCAACTGCCCTTGTTCCTATTTTGTTGAAATATGCATAGTCAAAGTACCACTCTGAACGTCATTACCATGATAAACTCTCAAAGTGATAAATTTAGATCGAGTTCATTGCGTTTATCGGTCTTTTCATTAATCACAAAAAAAATTAGCACACAAACAAATTAGTTGATGTGAAAGTCACGTTTTACCTTTAATGTTGTCACACTGATCACACCCACATAGAGTGTACAGATTGATAAATTAATCCATCGTGAGATTCAATGAAACACTACAATCATATCCATGGTGACTAAACTAATGACTTGAAAGAGATAACGAACATACTGCAAAAGTGACCACGACATGTAGTATGTGAATATGATGAAATTAAGTAAATTAGATATGAGTGAACCATACCGAATGAAGCTAATGATCCTGGTCACTAAAAGTCACGATGATGGATGGCAATCTTAGAAACTGCATGCATCAGGGATGTAAACTCTTTGATGATCCACCTTGATGTACTTCCACCAACTCCCAGCCTTGATAACAATGTGTAAGTTGATCATACCACCCCTAAAAGCCGCTTAACCTATGCAAAAATATGTGTTTAGTTAAAGTAATAACATGCACGAGAGTATGAATATATACCAAACAACACAATTAAATCATAGCAGTAACAAAGGAAAAGCAATCATAAAAGTGTGTGACATGGTATATACTTGATAATATATCTCTTTGTTAGGGAACACAGCCTAAAGAACACGACATACGCCAACATCCAAGGCTACCAATGCAAGATCTGGAGTGACAATGAATGATATTAGGGTTTTGAAAAAAATGTAGGGTATGAATGATATTATCGTAATGAATAAACGTGGGATTGTATTTCCTAGATTATTTTTTTTTTGAATTTATTAAGTTTGTCTTGCAAAATATAAAACAAAAATTGAATTGCTCTAGTGGTAGAGATGTTGGTTAAGTTTGGAGAGTGACCAAGGTTCGAACCATACTAACTACATTTTTAAATTACAATTTTTAAACATTTTATCTTTGCTAATAAAACATAAATAATTTCGGTAAAAATTAAAAAATTGTCTAAAATTCAAAATTAATTAAATGTCTTCAAATAAAATAAATTTTAAAATGCTTATATAGCAACAATGTGATGACACTGGTGATAATAATTACCCAAGAATGAGTGCTAAGATTTACGCAGATTATCTACGCAGAACGCCTCCCTGTTATATATAATATAGAGATAGAGATAGGGTGAGGTTATTGTCGTAACCAAATAAATCATGAGAACCAACCAATCGATTTTTTGGATATTAAATTTTATTATATAATTCAAAAGGGTATAATAGTAAAATACATTTTTATTTTATTTTGAATTAAAAAACGTTTTTAGTTCCCTAAATTCTAGGATTTTTTTTTTTTTTTTTTTTTTGGCATTATACTTGTTTAAAAAAACACTATGTGCACATGTGTTTTGCATTATATGACAATTGTATTTTTCATTTATGCATATGTGTTTTGTATTTGCACATGTATTTCTAAGAAATATTACATTAATATAAATACAAACAATAAATTTTTAATAATAAATTTATGCAATTTCAAAATGTACAAATTGTATTACTCTAGTGAAATGATATTCAAATTTATCACAAACATCAGTATGTTTACACTTGAATTCAATTTTATTACACATATATGAAGCTTGCACATGTGCATAATCCAATGTCTTTACAATTGGTTCATCTTTTACGCATGCACACGTATTCCTCGCCTAGTCAAAAACCATGAAATCTTCAGATGTATTTTTAGCAAATGTGTTCAAAACACATGTGCATTCTTTATATTGGTCATCGTCCTTTTTCTTTAGCAAATGTGTTCAAAACACATGTGCACGTTTACATACGTATTCAAGTTCGTCCAAATACACATGTGTCTGATGTATGCATCTGTTTTTTATATCTCTATCATACTAGTTCAAAACACGTGTGCAATCTTCATATTGGTCATCATCCTCTTTGTTGTCACCTGCAAAATGGCAAAACACAAATACACACTTACTCATAAGCTATTCTCATCAAGAGACAATCTAAACTTTGCACGGCTTCGAATAACATATCTGTCTTTGCAATTTCTCATCAAATTTATTCGAACATATGTGCACTTGAATAACATATGTGCACGTTCCAAAAACATGTGTATTTACAACTTATCGTCAAATTCATTAGAAGACCACATTAAACTTCATATCAAAACCAAAAAAAACACACATAATACAAGTATGTTTAGATCAAACACACCAAACATATATGCACGTTCAATACATTTAAACTTAAAAATACATATACACAAAAGACGTCAAATTCACCGTAAACTATAAAAACACATATGCACTCATTTTAAATAATATTCTCGTTTTAACTAATACGCAGTTTTTTGCAAGAAAAAATCGAAACAATAACATCTAATAAACTTTTACATCACAATATTATATAATTCTTTAGTTTCATGCATATGATAGCAAACAAGTCACATAAAATTATTTTACCAATTAATTAAATCTCATGATTATCTTTTAATCTTTTATTATAAGAAACAAAAACCACTGATGCATCGAAGACAATCAAAGACAATGACAGGTACTTGAATCTTTTTTCCTTTTCTACTTTTGATTGATATAAAAGATACTTAATCATCAACTGATAAGTTTTTTAATTGAGTAACAATGTTCGTAAAGAACCTGATATCAGTAATTATTAAAAATCCAAACGTACTTACATCATGTCTATTTTATTCTTTGTGAATATAAACAACAAACTCTGCCAAAAGTAAATCGCAATAATAAATTGATTCACAATATAACATTTTAAGGCATCTGCACATATGTTTTTAATCCTTTTTCACATGTGTTTTTATCGTCTTGATTATCTTAATTGATATGTGTACGACTTCAAAGAACATATGTGCATTTCCAATTATGGATAACAATTGCGTAACACATGGACATATCACATTTAACTAAATAACACATATGCACATTTAACTAAATAAGCAATTTGAAAGCGATGATCTAATCACTGTATATTCAAGTAGCATTTATAGCAGACACAAATATAATTTAAATTTCGATCACCTATTTCAAATAAATGAGTAACAAATAAATTCATGAAACTAAAAGAACACCTCTGAGACACACAACAACAATATTGTTTTAATTACATGTGTACCGGTTAATGAACAAAAAACTAAAAAACCCAAACATAATTTAATATGTTCGAAACCCAACAACAATGTAAATCATCAATCCAACCAAATTCATATTAAAACAACGGATTATATTATATACGTACATTATTCAACAAAAAATGAGTCACATATAAATAAAATGAGTACAAAATAAAAACAACATTGCAATTAGATGTAAAAAAGGATAATAATACCTTTGTCAATCTCGAGCCATTGTCATCAATTAAAAAGGATAAAATTGATCTTGATGTGGACAGGTGGTCATCGTCATCATTTAAAAAGGACGTCAACAAACGTATAACAGATCTTGAAACATGGTGTCCAACCATTATTTGAAAAGGACATAATTGATAAATTAGAAGGTTAAATGAGACGGAGAACGCCAGAGGTCAGTGACAACATATGAGTGGTGGCGGCTATTTGTTGAACCGTTTAGATCAGAGAAGGGATTAAATGGTAGCCTCTACAAAATTAGTAGCATATCTTTATCACACATTCATGATAGATCTTATTAACAACGCACGAAACATCATAAAATGAGTGATTATTTTTTGGGGATTTATGGTAGTGGCGGCTTAGGATTAGGGTTGGAAGAGCGGTTTGAGTGGGAAAGTGAGAGAGGGATCTGAGAAATTAATGATAAGAGTGCAATGTGAAAAAAGATTTTTAACTGCTCCTATTTTTGTGTTGGTGTGAAATTCCATAATTGCCCTTTAATTTAATAAAAAATAATAAATGAAATTCTTCTTATTTACCATAATGCCATTTTATTTTCAACCATAGATTATTTTGATCAAAGGCCATAAATGGTTCTCGCAATTTATTTGGTTCGAAAATAATCTCATATATATATATATATATATAGAGTTAGGATCAAATAAGAAGAAAATTAAATGAGAAGGATAAGAAGAAACCACATACATAGTAGGCTTATTAAAATAGATGCATCTCCCTGAAAAAATCTCTTATTTGAAATGTGTGGCTAGAAAATTCTTATTCTTCTTATTTTAGTTTTTATTCTTACCGATCCTTCCCTATATATATATATATATATATATATATATATATAAAATACATAGTAGGATGAAAGCATAATATGACCGGGGCTCATGTTTGACACGGTTCCCTTATAATAGTTTCGCTGTCTATTTGACTTCTATTTCTTAAGGTACAACGGTTGTGTGCTAAGGCGTGACCAACATGCTTGAGATTTCACCGGAAATTCATTCGTTGAATATCCTTCTTTTAACTAGTGTTTTTTGTTTTGTTTGACTGTTATCTCTCTTGCCATAGAACAAGAATGAATCTGTTTAATAGTTGAATAAAAGAAACGAATGTTCTTAATTATCGCTAATGGTTATAATGGTCATTAATTCCTCTTCAAGGAATTGTAATATACTCATATAATTTTCTAATGAGTGAGTTTAGATGGTCATTAAACGACCGTTATGCATCATATTAAATTTCATAAGCAAATTCAGCTATTTTCAATTCGTTTACTCCGCTTTGATAATCAATGTCTCATTCACCGTTATCCAACAATGGTGTTACGCATGATAGATGGTGTGGCGTTACCATTGCCTTCGCCTAACGTAAATGATCATGATTATTGCTACTTCAATATTTATATGATTCGGGATACTCGTGTTTCCATTTTTGTTAGGAATTAGAAATTCTGTATTAAAGAGTCACCACCTCAAGTATATGTAATCGTTAGAAAGCTCGTAGTCGTAGTTCTTTTAAGTTAAGTAGTATTTAGTTAAGTAACACCGTGGAGGACGGACGGTCTTTACCCATCAGATGCTCGATCCACACCCGATGTGTATGCGATTTATGTAATATTATAAATACTCTACCTTCCAAGGTAGAGTTGGAGCTCATAATAATATCTTTACTTTCTCTCACTAAGTTCCCTAAACCTCTAAATTTCTCTCTAGAATTCCACTTATACGCCACCTTGGTGTTATGGTTTGATGTATGTGAAAACCAATATCTTACAATTGGTATCAAGAGCCATGGTTAGATCATATCTTGCACATCTTTGGATTTCTAGTGGTTTTAGGTGGTTTTGAGTTTGAAAAGTTTAGTGGTTTTGCATCATTTGGTTGATTTCTCGGGTTAAAGTTTGGATTTTGTTAGTACTTTTATGTTTAGAATCATCACAAGTGTGTAGGTTATCATTTGGTAAGCTTAAATCATCTTGGTTGGGTTGTTTTTGGATTGAAAAGTGATGTTTATGTGTTTTTTCATGCTAGCGACTTAACTCACGGATTAGTTTCTTCAGAGCGACTTGCTTTACAAATTTGTAGCGAGTTACGTTCTAAACCTAGCGACTTAGATCTAGCGACGACTGAAGACAAGTAGTGGACTCTCCACCACGGGTAGCGACTCAGTGATAGCGACTTGTCCAGAGCGAGTTGCTCTTTAGCGACTTGTATCTTTAGCGACTTGAGTAATAATGTCGCCAAAATTTTGCTAGCGACTGAGGCTTAGCGAGTTACTACTTAGCGACTTGCTTTTGTCTAGCGACTTGGGACTCTAGCTGACTTAGTGGTGTAGCTAATTAAGTGTTAGCGACTTAGTGCATTATCTTCTAGCGACTTAGTGCATTATCTTCTAGCGACTTAGTGCATTATCTTCAGCAACTTGAGTGATTGTTTACCGCTTTCTCTTGATTTAGTAAAACCCGTGAAAGAATCTATTTCCGGTTTAATCATAGAGTTATAAAACCCGTGATAACTGTTAACATGTCTACCAACGCTCCTACTATCATCTCCATCTGTTGTCGAGGATGTACAAGCAATGGCTCGTATACTCGCCCACCCATGCTTGACAGAATCGACTACGATTCTTGGGCTCAACGAATCGATTGTATTGCCTTGGAAAGGAAAATGGTGTCAACATTCTCAAATCCATTGATGAAGGACCATATCGAGTTGAGACGACTAGAGACATACTTGATACTAGTGAAGATGGTACTCCTGTTTACGGAATGGATGGACCTAAGATGTATGATGAGCTTGATGATAAGTATAAAAGAGATTCGATGCGATATCGTGGCTTCAAACATTGTTCTTCAAGGTCTTCCTAAAGACATCTACAAGTCGATCAATCATAACACCGATGCAAAGGCGTTTGGGATAATGTTAAGATGCTTCTCTCGTGTTCGAATTAACTATGGAAGACAGAGAATCCCAACTCTATGACGAATTTGAGCACTTCAAGATGAAACCGATGAGAATGTCTATGAGTACTATGTGAGATTTCATAAGTTAGTGAATGACATGAGGAACATCGAATGACTATGCCTAACATTCACCGAACTAAAATTTGTGAACAACATGAATCCGAATGGCACAAGTTTGTCACCAGCGTGAAGCTCACTAAAGGATTGAAGAATACAAACTATGAGCAACTCTATGCCTTCCTCCTTCGAATGAGAGACATGCTATGTTTGAAAATTGATTCTCAATCGTTCAAAACCAACCGTGGAGAGACAAGCTCGCCTAATGACTCAATGCCTTTCTACTCAAACATCGAATCACAACCAGCATCACAAGTCATACCCTTGGGTAATGGTAATCACAAACTCATTCCTCGATCCTATGTTCAAACAAGTCGATGTTGATGCTCACGCTGGGTAACTTCATTAATCAACTAGCTCTTCTCATTAGTCAAAACATGAATTCTCCCACAAACCAACAACAACCTTAGAACAAGATCAACCCACACAATCAAGCCATCGTTAAAGATGGAAGGATCTGGTGCAACCGGCTCAGAAAGATGATGATCGTGGAAGAGGTGGAGTCGGGAGAGGTTATGTTGGCAACCGTAATCGAGGAAGAAATGGTAACCAAGGTCAAGCTAAGCCAATCAAATGTTATAATCGTGGTGGTGAAGGACACATTGCAAGGAACCGCACATCTCCAAAGCGCCCATGCACGCCGATTACTTCAGAGATAAGATGTCACTGCACAAGCTCGTGACAATGGTGTCGCTTTGATGAAGAGGAATTGCTGCTGCTTGCCGAGGCAATGCCAAGACCTATGATGCGATGCGGATGAGCACTATTCAGAGATAGGTCACAATCATCGAATGCCTTTCAAGTCGCCGATCGTGATGCATATGACTGATGTGGATGATGGACCCACGCACACACAATTTTTATGGCTAGCATTTCTCCAATGGGTCTCCCAAGGTCTCTTCTTCACCACTAGTCGCCCATCCCATGACAAGCTCATCTCAAAGGTATTAAAACTATACAATGATGTCGATAGCAGCAGATGCATGACAAAGTACAATCAATCGAAACTATTGAATCAAATATTGAAAATATGGGTAATATCGATATTGTCCCATATGATCAATATGTGAAACAAAGTGAAAGTGAAGTTGTACCAAGTGATGCATCTTCTGCGTCAACAATGACTATGTTTTTTATGAATACAACCGCATGTGCCTCGATGATTCCGTAATTTCAACTAAATGCCTATAAAGAACGTGTTGCTATTTATGAACAACGTGCTAAATTTGAGTTGACCACCGTGAAAGCGGTGAAATGGATGACCAGTGAGTAAAGTAATTAGAAAAGTAAGTTTAGAGAAGAAGTATTGAAACAAGAATTAAATTCCTTGCAAGAAAAACTTTCTAAAACAAATAAGCAAAACAAGAACTACAAGAAATGTGAAAATGCTTAAGCAAGAATTTAATGCAAAGGAATCAAAACTCTTGAGAGATTTTTCTAATCAAACTTTGAAAAACAAACTTGAAAACAAGTTGTACATACAAGGAAACACCATTCAGATCGCCACATGGTCACTAAACATCGAGTCTTAAGCGATAAGCATAGCATTCCCCTTGTTGAGGAACCAAACCCGCAGGTAATTAAAAGGCTAGAAATGCTCATAAGGTGCTTTATGATGGTAATAAAATCCTTAAGCCTAGCGTAAACCTAGTTGCGCTGAGTGCACCGAGGAAGATAAGAAATCAAATGAAATCACTAGGAAAAGATGAATAAGAAACAAATGATCCCAAATGCAAAGAGAAAAATAATTATCACCTCATGACTACAAGAAGGAAAACTGGATTTCTTGAACAAGTTTAAGCCTCGACATTGTTGACTCAACAAGTCTTCCGAAAAAGGATTTAGATAAGCGTAAAGCGGAAAATATTGTTGAAACAAACCTCCCTTTGAAAATGCCTAGAGCGATGTGGTATCCTCCTAATACACCAATGCATCTTGTACCTAGAACAATTGCCACTAAAAGCAAGACATTAATTAGCCAATACGTTATATTTCAACTATTTGTTGATTTTGAGAAAACTTGCAAGAAAAGGATCACACCCAATCGTATAATCAAGGAGAAAGGGTTTTGAACAAATGAAAAATGTTATTTAATCGAGGTCATGCCTTCTTTAAACTTCTAAAAGATCACTTTGAGAGTCTTAAAAGGGATAGAAACCGATATTGCGGGATGGAAAAGGAATTTGATGCAATGGTTGTTCAAGTTAGTGACTATGAGCGTGCAATCGAAATATAATGAGATTGAGAGAAAGAACTTGCATACATTAAATGAGAATCTTATTACCGAATGTGTTGCTCAAGATGTGTTTTCATCGCTTCAAATTGCTCTATTAATGCTTCCAAATTTCATGAACTATCTCGCGCCTCGAAGTCTCCCATGATCGTGTCATTGAGCTTGAAAAATTAATTCTAAACTAAACGAGAAAATTGAACCGGATGATCACGACAATTTCGTTAAACATTTTTCTAAACTAGAAGTTGAGCATTTTAATTTACAACTAAAATATCAACATCTTAAAGAAAATGTCAAAACTTCAAATGTTAAGACATCTTCGATGCTCCGAGTTTGATGCGTTTTCAATTAACAAACGCGATGAATGTGATTCAAGCTCGCAACACGATCGAAAGTTGAAAGCCCAAATCTCTCAATTAAAGGGTCAAACAAACAATATGACAGCTCCCAAATGCCTCCTCCTTTAGATTCTCGTAATTCTCAAACGCTTCATCTTCAAAACCTAGTAAATGCTTTTACAAAGGAAAACGAAAGTTTTCTAGAAGAAAATGAAAAGGTTAAACGTCATTTCAATGAGTTATTCAATCAATTAAAGTCACTCAGAACAAAAACAACGAACAAATAGCTTCATTGCAAAAGGAAATCGAGAATCAAGAGTCGTGTAAAAGGAAAATGCCAATGACCAATGGGAGAATGGTGTATCAAAGGTTCACTTGTAATAAATATGCTTTGTCATGACATATGTCCCTCCTCATCTAAGAAACAACAAACTAGCTATTCAAACATATTTCTCATCTCTTAAGGATTGCTTAGAATGCCTCGTGAGATTGTTGAAGAGGATAAGCTAGAGAAACCTCATGATAATGCAATTGGACATGCATGCTTATATGCCAAACGATCTCAAGAAATCTTAGAATGCTTGATCACAATATGCCCAAAGACATTAGGGTGAGAGAGTTAACCTTTGATTCCATGCTCGATGCCTAATGCCAAATATGATATGCACTCGATTCCCAATGTTTTGAATGTGAACCAGAAGTGCGCCTTGAGTAGTTCGGGATTCTAGATCCACAATGCTAAGAAAGAGAACTCAAGTGTGCCTTCTAGGAGTACTAATCTCAAGACTCTAGTTTTAAGAAAGTAAACCTTAGTGCACTGCAGATGTAGTTCAGATCCCAAAGACATCTAAACAGTGATGCAAAGAGTAGTAAACCAACTAATGTTCCCATTCCCCTACAGAGTAATCAGTGACATTAAAGGGAGCGTGTCAAAGTCTCAAGACAATACAAGGAATGATAGGACCTCGCAAGCTAAGAATGCGCACTGAAAAGAGTAAGAACAATCTAGGAACTTTAAGTTTGAATCGAATAAAACGAATCATGTTGATTCTAGTATTAGCCATAGGCGATCGTAATTAATTCAATTCGATACTATTTGCAAACCTTGTAATCGATGTCTCGCTTGAATTCGCTTCTAATCATGAATGTGGTGTTAATGTTCACCTAATGATGTTAATTGTCCAATAATATTGTTAATGCTAAAATCCATGCTAAGAAGGCTAAAAGGCAAAACGAAAGAAAGTTAGAAAACGGTGGAAACCCATGTGAAGAACATTCAAGAAAATAGGCTTCTATTGGATACCGCTGGTCATAAGACTAATCGATAATGCCCACTAGAAAATGGATGCCCACCGGTAGAACTATTCCTTAAGAAGTGATCACACTACGAACAGTGGCTAATATGTACACTAGTATCGTGATCTATTCACAATGATTCCATTGCCTCACTTTCCGATATGAATGCTTTATTTCATGTGGTGTTCCAACCATTGTAACTAACCAAATGGAACCCATTCTTGCATGGGATCCCAATTATCCAGCTATCCATTCTTGTCTCGTGTTCAACCGCAGATCGCTCAAATCGCTCGTGGTACCGGACTCAGTCGCTCCAAGCATATGACTGAGACCGGTCGCGCTCATGAACTCGTGAGCAAATTCATCGGATCATAGATTTGGTAATGATCATTTCGGAAGCATATGGGTTATGGAGATTATGTTGTTGGTGATAGTGTCATCTCTAGAGTTTACTATGTGGAAGGTTTAGGTCATAATCTATTCTTCTCTGGTCAATTCCCGTGATTCCGATCTAGAAGTAGCCTCGTAAAACATACCCGCTTGTTAGAGATCTTAATGGTAAGGAACTGTTAAAAGGAACTCGTGGCTCAAATCTTTACACCATCTCTATCGATGACATGATGAGGGCCTCTCCAACTGCTTGTTATCAAAGGCTTCAAAACAAAGTCATGGTTATGGCATCGCTGCCTCAATCACTTGAACTTCGACACCATCAACGATCTTTCTGAAAGGACTTAGTTGTAGGTTTACCTAGACTAAAGTATGAAAAGGATCATCTTTGTTCAAAGATGTCAATGGGAAAAGCAAGAAGTATGCCCATAAACCCAAACCTACTAACTCATCTCACGTAAGTTCTTCATATGATTCATATGGATTTATGTGACCAATGAGGTGCGTAATATCTTTGGGAAGAAATATGTGTTAGTTGTGGTTGATGATTACCTAGATTCACCGGTCAAGTTCTTAAGGACAAAGGATGAAACTCCCGATATCATCATCAAACTCATCAAACAACCGCAGTTCGACTAAACAAACCGCGTAATTATCGTAATGTATAATGGAACCGAGTTTGTCAACAAACAACTTAATGAATTCTATGAAAGCGTTGGAATCACCATCAAAGAAGTGTTCCACGAACCCCTCAACAGTAACAGTAGTTGAAAGACTAAATCGCACTTTGTTGAAGCCGCTAGAACAATGCCGATCTACTCAAAGGTTCCAATGTTTCTCGGGTCAAGCAATTGCCACGCATGCTACACACAAAATCGCTCCCCGATTCACAATCGCTCATGGAAAACCCATATGAACTTGTCCACAATGTAAAACCTAATCTATCTTTCCTTCGTGTGTTTGGTGCATTGTGCTATCCAACTAATGAGGTCAAGACTTAGGCAAACTTAGGGCCAAAGTCGACATTGGAGTATTTGTAGGATATGCATCAAACAAAAGGGATACCGAATCTACAACAAAAGAACCCGAAATATCATGGAAACAATTCACGTTACGCTTAATGAGTCGACCGGTCAAATGGCTCCTCGACACCCACCAGACCCGCTTCTTCAAAATAAATCCCATTGGTTCATCCCTTGTTCCAAACTCCTCTCAAGAAACTCCATATGTACCTCCATCCAAGATGATGTAAAGAAATTGTTTGATCCTATGTTTGATGAACTCAGATGATTCAATTACTAATGAGTGTTGATCCCTACAACAGAGGATGCTCATATTCCGTTGAATGAAGTTAATCCTCGCCTCAATATCTTTAAGTCAAGAAGCACCGTCCGATCCTTCGCCTCATCAACAAATCATCATTCTTCAAATATACATCATGGAAATGTTTCGCATCAATGATGAAGTTAATCCCTTTGCTACTCCCGAAGATGCTCCATTTGAAAACATATTTGCTACTCCGAATCATCATCGAACCATCTTCTTCAGAGACATCGACTCGCCTACCTCGCCTCAACAACCGCCACATGAACACCTCGTAAAATGGACTCACGATCATCCATTAGACAACATCATTGGAAATCCTCTCGCTCCCAGATCAACCCGGAAACAACTTGCAACCGATGCCTTATGGTGTTTCTTCAACTCCGCACTATCTAAGATTGAACCAAAAGATGTTAAAACCGCCATGAATGAAGATAGTCGGTTCAATGCCATGCAAGATGAAATTCATGAGTTTGATCGCCTTGATGTATTGAGTTAGTACTGCCCGCATCGTGCTATGATTATAGCTCTTAAATGGATCTTCAAAGCGAAACTTGATGAGCATGGTGATGTGTCAAGAACAAGGCTCGATTAGTTGCTAAAGGATACCGTCAAGAGGAGGGTATTGATTTTGAAGAATCTTTTGCTCTCTGCTGCTCGAATCGAGGCAATCGTAATCTTTCGCCACGTCGCTAGTAAGAACATGGTAGTCTATCGATGGATGTGAAGACGGCATTTCGAACGGAGATCTTAAAGAAGTAGTCTACGCCACCAACCTCAAGGATTTGTGAATCAAGAGCATCCTACTCACGCTTATCGTCCAAGAAGGCTCTTTACGGTTTAAAGCAAGCTCCAAGGGCATGGTATGATACATCGTCAAAGTTTCTTCTATCAACCGGATTCAAAGAAAGGAGCAGCTTGATCCTACATTGTTCACCGTGAAGTCAAAACATTTAACTCATGTTCAAATTTATGTTGATGATATTATTTTTGCCTCGATAGACCCAATGGAATGTGATCGTTTTCTAATGAAATGAGTTCAAAATTTCAAATGTCAATGATGGGACAAATGTCATTTTTCTTGGGATTACAAATTTCACAAAGTCCCGGAGCCATTTTCATAAATCAATCTAAATATGCAACCGAGATCTTAAAGAAATTTGGATTTAATTCAAGTGACCCGCTGACACCCCATGATTGATCGAACCAAACTAGATGAGGACCACTGTGGATCATGATTGACCAAACGAAATATCGAGTATGATCGATCCCGATGTACCTACTGCCTAGTAGACCGTACATCTTGTTCGCTGCTTGCATGTGTGCTAGATACCGTGCTAAGCCTACTAAAAAGCACCTTGAAGAAGCTTAAACGGGTCTTTCGGTATCTCCAAGGAACCATCAATATGGGACTTTGTACCGAAAGACACCGGTATGTCACTAACAAGATATGCGATGCGAGATCATGCAGGTGTCAAGATACTCGTCAAGCACGTCCCGAGGTGCTGGGTTTTGGGTGATAAGCTTGTGAGTGGTCTTCAAAGAAGCAAATGAGTACTTCTATTTCTCACAGGTTGAATACATAGCCATGTCATCGTGTTGTGCTCAAATCTTATGGATGAGATCTCAATTATCGACTATGGCTTTGAATTCAACAAAATCCCTCCAGCATCGTGATAATAAAAGTGCTATTGCTCTCTCATGCAACAACGCTCAACACTCAATAGCAAAGCATATCGACATTCGACATCATTTCATCAGGAACAAGTGGAAAAAGGTGTGGTGGAACTATATTTTGTGAGGTCCGAATATCGCTAGCGACATCTTCACCAAAGCTCTTCCAAGAGAACGTTTTGAGTTTATTCTTCCACGACTTGGTTTGAAAAGCCTTCAACCAAAAATCTCAAACGCCTTCGTGAGGAAGACGAGGAGTAAAGGTCTATCTTCATCTATCTCTTTGTAAATATTTATTCGAAAATCAAAATACAAAATTATAAAACCTCAAAAATCAAATAGAAAATATAAAACCTTCAAAATCCATAAAATATGAAAAATTCAAAATTTTCAAAAAAAAAAAAAAAAAAAAAATTGTCAATTTGTCATGTTTTTTTTCTATTCGATAATATCTACGGTTTTTGTCTTGTCATTCAAAGAATGACACGGACTTTAGATGTTGTTCAATTCTAAAAAAAAATAAATAAATAAAAAATTAAAAATAAAATTGAGAGAAAGAGAAATGGTTTATTGTCATATTCAGCAATAACCCGGTTTTAAAGAAAGAACAGAGCCATGTTTTATCATGCTTTCAAAATTCCATGCTCGATTCTATATACTATTATGTGTCGAAAACTAAGTGCTTTGAAAAAATAACTTGGCCTCTATTTTGATAATCATCGGACTTATTTGTCAAAATCTCTATATCTCAATCAACAACCTATGTCATTGATTGAGGGGAGAATGATTTCAATTAAATTAAAAGTTATTTGGCATTAAATTGTTTTCAAAAGATATACATGCATGTTTTATCAATGGAGTTTAAAGTCTTAAATCCGATCCTTACCGCTCAAACGCTTTCACAATCAAGTCACAATTCTCCTTAAAAGCTTTCAAAATCAATTTAAATCTATAAGAGATCACAAATCTCAAATGATTTAATAATTGTGATCGAGGAGAATGTGATTTAAATTGGATTTAAACCGATAATTCGTAAATGGTTTTATAAGAATGTACATGTCCGTCCTTCCCACATGTGACAAACGATTTCAAATTTTTAATGCACATGTTGAGGGGGAGCATCTATCTTAAACCTTTGATTTGAAACGTGATCATTCATCCCAATGCAGTTCCTCTAGTATGTGCAAAACTCTTTTCAAACCTCGAGGCACATATTGAGGGGAGCAAATTCATGGAAACCTCATCCTTCCCGAAATGCTATACCTACTTGATTTGATGCGGGAAGTAATGTTGATATCTTTTAGAAAATGGTAATCAAAGAAGTTAATTCTTTCTCTTGCCTCCGTGTGCAAAACTTTTCAAATACTTGATGCACATGTTGAGGGGAGTTCTCGTTTAAAATATCAAAAACAATTCAGTACAAAATGCTTTGATAATATATCGCAAGTATCCGAATTGATTTTCAAATGGTTTTCAATTGGTTCCAATGGCATGAACAATACCAAATAGACCGACCAACTTTACTTTATGTACGGTGATATAAGGATGATAAGGTTAGGTATGTGTTCCCATGATCCGCTAGAACCGGAGGGATCTACCTGTGGACAATCCACTAGTTAGTGTAGAAGTCATTAGGTATGATGATAAAAGGAGAAAATGAGATATGGGAAGAGCGCACTAAGACCGAGCTAGTACTCGAATAAACCCAACAAGGTTCTAGTTATGAAGTCTCGTAAGCAATCAAGGGTTGAAGAATGAAAAAGAACTTAATGTGAAAAGGGTGAAAAGAAATAGCCTCCGTCAATTCAACCTTAGGCGTACACCGTTCAATTCATATGCTACCGATGGTAACATCGGTATTGAAGACAAGACGTCATGGACCCAAATGACGCACCGCACTTCAACTTTCCAAACCACTCAAGTTCCTCTTATAAGGACTTGTTTCATTCTCACGGGAACCGTCATTATCTATCAACTTTCTCTTAGAGATTGTTGATATTTAAGAAGGAGACCCTCTCCCTAGTCTCCCAAGACAGATCCAAATATGCACAAATTGAGTCTAGAGCCACGAGATCATCAATAAATCTCATTAGGACACTTTCAATAAAGACTCTGTTTCACCAATGTGGAAAGAGAGATTATATCTTGAGTCCCACGATTATCCTTGTGGTATTGCCGTAACATCCGAGTGATGTGTATACATATTCACTATGAAGATGGAAAGCCTCGAGCCAACATCAAACAAGCTCTCGGTAGGTGGCATGAGAGATCTATTATATAGATCAACCATGTGACAACCGAACGAAACAATGGGGCGATTCAATCTCTTGAATCAATCTCGTTCGTGTTATGGATTGACGGATACCTTTGAAAACCGGTCTTTGTGCTTAACAACTCTTTTATTCGGTACATCGACCGTGTACTCATTTTTCAAACCAAAAGGTGTTTTTATGATTGATAATTGATTTTCAATAAAACCTTCGTTGCATTGCAAAAACAATTTTCTATCGAGCAATACACGATTGTTTTTCAAATCTCTTTTCATCAATCGCTGGACTTAAAATTCACCGGTTCACTCACCTTGTTGTCTTCTTTGAGATGTTCGGTTTGAGAACGCCTAGAGCAATTCATAAACCCCGTCAAGGAAATTCTTGAATTATACTTGATCACAGGCGAGACATGTAATCGATCAACGGGAACCGCGGCCGTGTACTCAATTCAACGAAGTGATCAAAGACACTTTCGTGCGATTTATTGTCGATTGTTGTGCGTGTACACCCGACGCTTTGCGGTGATCGAATGAAGTGGTCAATCCATAGCCGCATGCTCACTCATCACATTCATCTCAAAAGAAATCATGATTAGTGCGTCAATGACTCGATATTTTCACTCCATGCTTCGCCACGCCGCCAATATCATGAATCAACTAAAGCTTCCGCAACTCGATGTGAAGATATCATGACCCGAATGTGAGCATGTCGGTCCTAAAGTCACAACACCACAATGGATGTCTCGTAGATTTTTTTGTTTCTTTGATGATCTCAAGAGTGACTCTTTAATTTACTATTACGTGGATCAAGAAAAGACCTCCACTGAAGTAACCAAACATGCAATGTGAAGAATCAATGACTACGAGCTTTGAAGCAAAGTGCTACATCAAGAATGCAAGAACAATTTGTTATGTAATATCTATTTGTATTCAATGTAATTTTGGTACATGATTGAGGTGACCTCCTTGGGAGATTGTTAGGAATTACAAATTCGTGTATTAAAGAGTCACCACCTCAAGTATATGTAATCGTTAGAAAGCTCGTAGTCGTAGTTCTTTAAGTTAAGTAGTATTTAGTTAAGTAACACCGTGGAGGACGGACGGGTCTTTACCCATCAGATGCCCGATCCATGCCCGATGTGTGGCGATTTATGTAATATTATAAATACTCTACCTTCCAAGGTAGAGTTGGAGCTCATAATAATATCTTTCACTTTCTCACTAAGTTCCCTAAACCTCTAACTTTCTCTAGAATTCCACTTATACGCCACCTTGGTGTTATGGTTTGATGTGTATGTGAAAACTAATATCTTACAATTTTTATCGGTGGTTATCAATGTCATCACTAGGTACACATTTTGGATGACCAAGGAAAGAGTTGGAAACAAGAATACGGACGCATGAGTTAAATCGTGCACATTTAAGTGGCCTATATTGAGTAAACTTAATAAAGAAAATCTCGCTCGCTTACCATAGTTTTAGTTTTGAAATCGTAATCGAATAGGGTGTTCATGATCGGCTAATACAACATGAACCGAAAACCAAAACCGAACATAATCGAAAACCAAACCAAATTTAGACCGAATCGAATTTGTCAAACCGAATCACACATCGATTTTCGGTTTTAGTTTGATATGGTTTTGCCAAAATATCAATCGAACAAAAACCAAAAACCGAATTTATATAAATATTTATGATTTTATATACTTTTATACATAGAAAACCATTAAAATTTAATCTAATTTGAATTAAAACATTTTTAAAGCTTGAAATATTTTCTTTTACTAAAATATATATTATTAAATTTAAAAAATATATATAAACTATGTAATTCTGGTCAACTCGAAAATTAAATCGAATTTAAATTTGGTTTTTGGTTGGGTTAATTTGAATTTGAGTTTGATTCGATCTTCGATATTATGAAAAAATAGCCAAACCTAACTCGTAAGTGATCCTGCCCGGTCCAATCTATTGACGGTAATCCATTTATTTATTACAAAACCTATATAAACGAAAAGAAAGTAAACAAAAAAAAAGACTATCATCCACACTGTAAACCCTAAAAACCATTCATCATCACAATTCACAGGTGCCGCTAACAAAAATGTTGCCACTGAAGCTGCGAAAGCAGTTAGCCGCAAGCGCACGCGCACATGAGATCTCCATGACTAATTCTCGTAATATCATATCTCTCTTCACGATCATTTTCATCTTATTATTATTATTATCACCTTATGTACTGTTTTATTATATATTCATTACCTGTTCTGTTATTTTGATTATTATTATTTTTTTAGCTGATTGAAAGTCATCTTTAGCTGCTGTTATGTTGTTCTATTAGCATCTTTATATCATTTTAGAATTATTATCGATCAGTTACTATTATTCATAAATAAAATCTTATTATCATCAATTTGATATTTAGCTGCAGACTGATGGCGAATCATCATTCAGTTACTCTTTGAGTTAGCTATGATAATAGTAATTTGTTGCTGCTCATAAATAAAAACTCACTATCATCGTTATTGTTGTGATGATTGTGTGCCATCACCATGGCATGTGTTTTCTGACGTTTCCTTTCTTTTTTTGGTTAGCATTAGCATGCAACACCTGCAACGCAAAATTCAGTAATGAAAACGATCAAAAGAATCATTACAAGTCTGAATGGCACCGTTACAACCTCAAATGCCAGGTATATAAAAACATTTTCATTTTCTTTTCTTTTTGTTACCGTACTAATTAAATATGAATTTGTATATCGTCCTAGTAGTATAAAGTAGGTTGTTTTTGAATTGTGATGACAACGTACTTGCTGTTATTTTCGTAATGTAAGTTATGGGTTACACGTCATCTCTTTTTAACTATAAGATGGGTAATTTGGGTGTTATATGTGTAATGGGAAACTTCTTTTTTTCACCCAAAGCCATAAAAAACATTTTGTATGATGATAATATAATGGCCTAACTAAACCAAACATATTTCACAAAATTTGGGTGTTGTGCCTGTTTGCTTTTGATGTAGTTGCAATATAACGAAAAGAGATTAAAGGCTTTATTTATTTATTTATTTATTTATTTGTATGCTGAAGGGTGTAGAGTAGATTTTTATTAGGATGCCTAGGAGAAAATTTGAATGATCGTTTTCTCACTTTGATGTATTAAACCTCAAAGCAAAATACGGGGATTTGCATTCTATTTCACTTGGTATTGAAACAAATTTTTTTTCTGTTTGAGAGAATGTTTGGCTATGCTTATTTGAAGTGCTTATTAGCTTATCATCTCGTCAGATCATAAGAAGCTTATGCATTTGTAACAAAGTGCATGCTTATTAGCTATTTGTAGAGCGAAAATATGCTTTTGAAAAGCACCTTGAAATAGCTTTAATTTTCTGTATAAGCTATAAGTTCTAGACTAAGCTAAGGAGTATTTGGAAAAAAGAAAAGGTGAAAGGGAAATACACCATTATTGTACTCAGACATCTTTATAGTTTTTACCTTACGATTCATAGTTTGCTTATTCCATCGTATGTGAAATACTCCGTATCAGATTGCAGGGGGTCCAGGAGTGACAGAGGCACTCTTCTTAAGGAGACAAACCACACTAGTTAAAGAAACGAATAAGTTGAATGTGCCTTATACTTGTGACCTTTGTGGCAAAGCGTTTGGTTGTTCCATGGCTCGTGCGCAACATCTTAACTCTCGGTCTCACATAACGAGACAGACCAAACTAGCTAAAGAAAATAATAAGCTGAATGCGCCTTCTAAGGTATATACTTGTGGCCTTTGTGGCAAAGGGTTTGGAAGTTCCGATGCTTGTGCCCAACATCTTTACTCTCAGTCCCACATAACACAGATGATCCAGGATGGTCATCTAAATGAGAGCACGGCAAAAGTAAAGACACTTGCACCAGATATGGTTAATAAGCTATCCCAAATTAATGAATATGAATTTGATGATGTAAGTGATGAAAGCGATGAATGGGAGGAGGTTGACGAAAGCTGAATGGGAGGTAGTTGATGGAAGCGATGAATGGGAGGAGGTTGACGTAAATGAACGTGAGGAGGATGACGAATAAGTAACTTTTTATTATATGTGCATAACAAAGAAAATAAAATAGAAATCACTCAAACTTGTGGTACATGTATATACTACGTAATAATGATAGTTTGGACACTGATTCAACCAAGACCAACAAACAGTGAAAAGCAAAACAAAGACCAGCAAACAGTGATGGAACCAGGTGTGTTCCGTGTTTCGGGACATCTATGGATTTTTGCGTCGTAATGTTAACTTTCTTAAAAAAAAATCGATTTTTCTTAAATGCACCTCGTTTTCACAAATTGTGTTTGTAGCCTTCTTTAAGGGTGGTGGCAACCCAAGTCGGTATGCCTTCGGCATCAAGGACACCGATCGTCATGCCCATTGCCTCTTGTTCGGCTTCAATCGGTGTGGGATGAAAATGGAGATAATCGGCATCCTTTGCCGATTCTACATGGAAACAAAAGTGAATGTTGGGCTTTAAAGTTTGTAGCCGTTGGACATTATATAAAAAAAATAGTTGAGGTATGGCTTAGGCATGGTTGCCACTAAAAATCTATTGTTAGGTATGAGATTGGTATGAGTGAGATGGAAGGATATAATTAGTGGGTGATTAGGCATGAAAAAATGGTTTAGGCATGGTTGCCACCACCCTAATCTATCATACATGAACATGCAAGTCATTTCTTTTTCTTCCAATTATTATGTTGCTTTTGTTTACTTTCATAATATCCTTCGTGTTGTGATGTAATTCAACATTGACACTGAAACCCACAAAGTCACAAAGGTAATGTCATCTTTAGCAGTTGCATGACATTAAAACTAGACGTTTTGTTTCTTGTAACGTTGTATATCTTATCCATGTGTATATCTTTCGGATACTAACCAACAGGGGCGTTCAATGGATTTCGCGCCTTCGCGATAATGATAAAGATAAAGGGCCCTCATATTTAACGAATTCTAATGTCAAACAAAGAACAATTGACTTTTATTCTCAAACACGTAATCGTCACTGATGTTTCTTAATTTTGTATTTTTGGCTATGATCATATAATATTGTTTCATAATAAACTTATCAAAGGACTTAAATTTATGCATATTTAACTTGATAATATATAAAAAGGAGGCCTCATACAATTGGCTACCAAGAACCGCCTCACTTGAACAAAGTGTTCACCGCCTACTAACCAATAAAATCACTTTGCTTGTAGAGCTTGTTAGCATGTTTTGTGATACATTTTTTTTAATTAACTCGTTGCTATCGATCAACTTAATCTTGGTGTATTTTTGACGTTTTAGAAAAACATCCAAAAATGAAAATTTCCCAAATTTACCTTTTTGACGACCAAAAGTCATCTAGGAATATTCAAAGGATGATGGGTTTGGAGATAATACTGTTAAACCTGAATACCTAATGCATAAACGCAAAATTTACAAGATGATGATAGAGTGTCGAGAATAAATATGCAAAACGTTTGTCAAAAAATTCCAAAAATTAACCAGATGACGAACTAGAAAAGGAATGAGGTCGCTACTACATTAATAATTTGATGACCAAAAGGAATGGGGTCATTGCAAGATAATGAAGATGTATGTTATCAATAGTTGTTGACAATTGATATCAACATATGGAAGTCTAAAGTGACACGAAAGCTCAAATTACAACAGAATTACGAATTTATGATGCAATAAAATGAATAGTTGTGTAGCAGGTTTAATGTTTAGCTTCTAGATTACTCTCTTGTTTCTCATAATTATATTTCGTGTAATAAGGAAAAGTCGTCTCATATTTGCCATGTTTTTCAGTTTGGTAAACATGTGCGACTTCCATTTGTTAGTTCAAATTAAAATCTATTGTTTCTCGTTGTTTTGAAATCGTCCACTCAGATATTTGAACATCTCCTATTGTGAGTGCTAGTGGGTTTAGATACTATGTTTTATTTTTTGATCACTTTTCGCATTACTTGTAGATTTATCAACTTTGTAATAAATCCGAGGTTTTTAATAAGTTTGTGCATTTTCATTCTTATGCTCAAAATCAATTTATAAGTGTGATATTAGTGCACTTCAATGTGACCATGATGGTGAGTTTGACATCACCAAACTCCTTGACCCAAGACATCCCAACAAAGCGATAAATCTGAACGCATGATTCACATGATTAATAACATGATTCACACTCTCCTTTTCCAAGCCTACCTTTCGCCTACGTTTGAGGTTGAAGCCATCCACATGTCCGCATATTTCCTTAACCTTTACCCTCTATCGCTATCTGCAATGAAATACCTTCCCAAAACTATTTAACAAAGAACCCGATTATTTCCGACTTGCACCTTTGGATGTCTTTGTTATCCCATATCCATACACCACATAAACTCGCCGCTCGTGCTACGCCATGTATATTTTTGGGATAGCACGCATGTCATCGCGGTTATCGTTGCCTCGACCTCTCCACCCACAAAATAATACTATCACAACATGTAACATTTGACGAACAACAATTTTCATATGGCTCCATGACTTCCATTAACAATTCGACTTATGCCTTTCTAGACCCTACATTGTCCCTTATTCTTCGTCACATGATTTCTAAAACGCCGACCACCATTACTACTCCTATCCTTACTGTTCCAAATAACATAACATCACCTCACGTCGCTCGGTCCAATATCACCGGACACACTACACCAGTCCAATCTTTACAACCCACTACCGCAACCTAAATTTCCCCTATATCATTCCGCTCCACTAGCCAAACCCCACCGACCCAACAACCTCCCAACACTGGTCACTCTCCCACGGCCCAACATCTGTCTCCTACTGGTCTAACCATCACCGCCACATCTACCCAAACAAACCAACCTACACCCTCAATCCTATCTCACCCAACAACTGCTCGGACTCATCCTATGGTCACTCGCGCTTAAGTCGGTATCGTTAAGCCCACTAGTCATCTTAATCTTCATACGTCTCATGTGTCTCATATTCCCAAGTCTCATTTTATTGCTTTAAAATACTCTAATATGCTTTGTCGGACGAATATAATGCGTTAATAAAAATAATACATGGGTACTTGTACCTAAACCAGCTAATGTCAATATAACTCGGTCCATGTGGTTATTTCGATATAAATATCATGCTAATGGAAACCTCAACAGATATAAGGGTCGGTTGGTTGTAGATGATAGTATTCAGCAACTCGGTATTGATTGTGATGAGACTTTTTGCCCCATTGTTAAACCAGCCACTATTCGTATTATGCCTAACCTTGCATTGTCTCGTCACTTGCCTATTTATCAGCTTGATGTTAAGAATGCTTTTCTTAACGGTCATCATTTTTAGACAATTTACATGTATGAGCCACCTGGTTTTGTGGACCCTCGGTGTCCAAATCATGTTTGTCTTTCGCAGAGATCTCTATATGGTTTGAAACAATTACCTCGTGCTTGATTTTAACGCTTTGCAGGATATTACCACTAGAGCTTGTTTTTCTTACATTCAACGTGACTCATCGTTATTTATTTACAAACATGGTGTTGAGATTGCTTATTTATTGATTTATGTGGATGATATTGTTCTCACAGCTTCTTCTACAACTTTACTTCAGCGTATTATCTCATCTTTAGAGAATTCGAGATGGCGGACCTTGGGGATCTCAACTATTTTTTGGGCATTTTCATTTCTAGTGACAGTATTAGGATGTTTCTCTCTCAACGGAAATATTCCCTAGAACTAATTCAACGAGTTCACATGAGCAACTATAACTCCTCACAGACTCCCGTAGATATGTAGTCTAAACTTGGCCCTGATAGTGATCCTGTTATTGACCCTACTCTTTATCGTGGTCTTGCAAGTGGTCTACAATATCTTACTTTTACCCGACCAGATATCCCTTATACTGTTGAACAGGTCTATTTGTATATGCATGATCCGCGAGAACCTCACCTAGTGGCTCTCAAACATATTGTACGTTATGTTCTTGGCAGTTGGTACATTAGGTTTCGGGCTCCAAGTTTATGCTTACTCCACCACCTCTCTCATTGCTTATTTTGACTGGGCTGGTTGTCGTGCTACTCGTCGATATACATCTGGATATTGTGTATTCTTGGGGAGCAATATATTGTTGTGGTCATCTAAGCATCAACATACACTTTCTCGATCAAGTGTCGAAGCTAAGTATCGGGAAGTTGCAAATGCGGTTTCCGAAACTGCATGGCTTCGCAGACTACTTTGTGAGCTAAATACACACCTTTATTGACAGCTACACTTGTGTATTGTGATAATGTCAGTGCCATTTACCTGTATGCTAATCTGTTTAACATCAACGAACGAAGCACATCGAGATCGATATCCATTTTGTTTGTGACATGGTTGCCAATGGACAAGTTCGAGTATTACATGTACCGTCACACTATCAGTATGCAGATATCTTCACCAAGAGATTACCCTCTCTTTTGTTTGAGGAATTTCATTCCAATTTGTGTGTTCGAGCCCCTCCTTCTCAAACTGCGAGGGAGTGTTAGTTGTAGATTATTAGGCTCTTATTATTATGTTTTCACAGGCTTAACCTACTTGATTAGCTTCTAGATTACTCCATGGTATTATATATTAAGTTATCAGGTTTAATGAGGAGCATGGCAAATTAGCCAATTATTATATATTAGTGCGACAATGACTCAACTTTCTCGAATAACTTGAGCATAAGTTCTTCTTCGTTCATCTCTGAAAGATAAAATTCAATGATTTAGTATACTTTTTTAAGCAACGTGTTACAATCTCACTACAAATTTATTATATACACTAAAGGCTAGTTAACAAAACTTGGATCTATAACTTTTTGATCGAGGAATATCTCACATCTTAAAATACCGCTAAACTAAAAGAGCTTTTATATATATATATATATACTAGTTGGATACCCGCGCATAGCGGCGGCGATAAATATAGTTATATAATAAATATAGTAAATGATTGTTAACCCAACTCTCTTCGCAATTTCTTACCCGCTTAATGAATTCATTTCACAACACTCCAAATGTATATGTGTTAGTTGTATGTGTTTGTTTGGGTTTTCCAGATCTTTCCGTGACATCATTATTCCCGCATATAAAAGACATTCACAATCTTTTACCCACAAACACTTTCTCAAAAGTAAATGATTTTGATAAATAAAGTTTCTATTGATTGAAATAAATGTTAAAGTTATAAAATTTGAATCAAAATAAAATAAACCTATTAAAAATGTAAAACTAAAACTCATAAAAATATATCAAAATGGATGTTGAATTAAAGAGCACAAAATTTTAAAAATATGGTGAAATTAGATCATAAAAAATTAAACGAATTAAAATATATTTAAATTTAAAAATAAAGATGATTAATTAGTTAAGTGACACGTGTATAACCCATTATCGGACTCCTTATTTTAGTTTGTTGAGCTCCTCATTTTTGTTATTTTTTGTTAGAGAAGTGACAGTGTCGACTTAATGATCGGAGCCCTTATCTTAATTTTTTATGGAAATTACAATTTAAACGCTTTATATAGTAGTATATATATATATATATATATATATATATATATATATATATATATATATATATATATATATATATATATATATATATATATATATCTTAACTACTTTATAATGATTTAAGACTATTCTATAATTAGAAAACTTAAAAATTCGTGTTTTGTACTTGCTTGTTATAGAAATATTTGTATTAATTTTCCTATTAAATCAATATTTACACATAAGGCTTAAATATTAAGCATTACCTTGTAAATTAAATGTATTCAATTATGACAACTTTAATATTCATAAAACCCATTGACCTGTGAGTTGTAACAACACATTTAATCCATCATCATCATGTAGTAGCAACCCTTTGGTAGAGATGTTAAAAAAAACTGCAATGTGATTTAAAAAACGTTTGGACAATAACTACCTTTTTAATGCGCATACATTATAGTTCATAATATAAAGCCTAAGATCACAAACCAAACATAGACAAAAAAAATCAACCTTTAACCAAACTTCAATTCACGAACCCATAAAAAAAATCACATCTTTTTCACAAACCCCATAAAAGTAACCTTCCACCGCTGGTCACCGCCTCACCACAACTACCCTCTGCTGCCACCATGTGTTCGTGTTTTCGATGTCTTTGGGTGGTTCCGGTTTGACTGGTGGTTTTCAGTGTGTTGGTGGTAATTGTGGTGTTTTGAGTTTTATTTGTGTGGTTTTTTACCTGATCTGGCACGTTCTTGGTTTGGTGTGTGGTGTTTTTACCATATATAAGGTAATGTAACAGGATCTTACGGTTTTGGTGGTTTCAAACCCGATAAAATCATAAAGAGTTTTTGCCAATGTTTTGCTTTCTAATTTTGATATTTCTTATGAGGCTAATGATGAACTAAAGTGCACTATTAGATCTTGGTATATTCGATCTTGCGGTTTATGATAGACCTAAATGTTATGGCTTTTCTAGGTTGTGTTTGGTTCAAAGATTTGTTGTATTAATGGTTTTAGTTAGCTTGCCTTGGATATGTGTCGAATATTTATCTCACAAGGGAAGAAACGACTACCGGTGATGCGTAATCGAGTTATAGTTGAATCCTCGAAGTTGCGAAGAAATATTTGGAGATTAAGGCTTGTGATGGTTTATGTGTGATCTGTGGTTGAAGATGGAGGAAGACAACAAATGTGGTGGTAGGCTAGGGAGATAGTGAAATTTTTGAAGAGGAGAAGAGTTTGGTGATTTATGAAGGCAATGAGCGTTACTTTTTAAACCAAAAAGAAATATCAATATGGAAAGCACTATCAAAATTATTGTTTCCCATATTTCAATGATACATTTACCTAATTGTTTCTTTGATTTTTGACTTTTTGTATTGAAGTATCGATGATTGTTAAGGTGCAACTAAATGTAAAGTTCAAGTTTAATTTAGAGTGACATTTACATAATGTGTTAAAACGCAACCTTATATTTGTCATTGTTAGTTTTTTTATTATTGCATGCCATACAATATATACACTAAAAAATTCTATACACAAAATTTAAATAGTACAAAATAATTACTTATTATACCAATCATCTATAACATTCTTTTGATAAAACCACAAATATTACTGTACATGTTTTTACTACATTCTTTCTTTTTCAGAAGCCACCACGATACACTATTAATATTAAACAACTTTCCTTTGAAATAAAATGCAAATAGAATGGTACAAATATCAATTGTCTCACATATATGGGTGAGCTAACAAAAATATATACATGGAAAGAGTAGATGTGGGATGTGGATGGGCGGTAAATAAGGAACATATTTTGGTGGAAGATCAATGTAGAGACCGGATAAGGTATCAGATGGGTAGAGTTGGGTGGCCATATAAAGGGTGGCCGGAGTGAGATGGTTTTACGAATAATAACATATGGTGAGTTGGGGATGGCGAAGTAACCTACTGTTTTATATTGTCGTTTAATTACGCGAGTAACCTACTATTTTTATATAATTTTTTGCTATTTATAAAATTAATTTTATCTAAAATTCTCGACATCCTTAAAATTAGATTCAAAGAAGACTTATGTTCGGAAAAACCCTTTATCGTCGAAAAATTCAGTTTCAGGGTACCCGGCGCCGCAACGCGCGAGTACCCTGCTAAGAAGCCACTTATGTTATTCTTTCGTAAAGTTATTGTTAGGAAGCCACTTATGTTAAATTATCTCTAATGCATCGTCGTAAAAACTATTTCTTATTCAAATAAGCAATCAAATGACAACTTTTATTTGGATAAGAAATAGTTTGCATTACTATTGCTTGCAGTTATTTTAATTAAAACTTGTTATTTATTCGTAAAGTTACAGTTAGAAAAACGTATATATGAAAAACATTTGATCGCTATAAAATTAGTTATCGGGTACCCGCCGCCGCATTGCGCGGGTACCCTGCTAGTATATATATATATATATATATAAATAGCAACAACAAAATTGATACAAATCAAGGGTATGTTTGGCGGACATTTTGAAAGCAATTAGCGCTTAGTGTTCAACATTTTGTATACATATACTTGTTTGACAAAGAAGCAACTAACATTTTAATTTTCTAAACACTTCAAATTAAAATGCTACTTAGAGGTTTGGGTACCGTAACATTTCTCATGCCCTAGTCCCATGTGGCATCCGTGAGTTGCATATTACCATACCCAATGTGAGTTGAGTGAGTTGTTGCGAAAAAAAACTCATGCTCGCCAGATTGCATTTTTGTTAAATGTGTGAATGTTGTGTTTTAATTGAGTATAGTGGTTTCAAAAAGGGTGTTTTGGCTTGAGTTACGAGCGATGGGGTATTTTGGTGTGTAAGTGAGTTGGTGATGTGACATCAAAAATTGAGTTTTGACATGCCACCATACCGAGTGCTCTTACTAGCAACTAGGGTTTTTACGTAGTAACTATAGCCATACACTATGCTACCAAACGCTTTATTAAAACAAATAGCTATTACTTCTTGTTACTATTTACTACTACTGTTTATTGCTTCGACATCGCTAGTGTTTCATGCTATTTTGCCACCAATCATACACTAAAACTCTAAAAGAGTAGATCAGGTATAATTTGCCATATCATATTTTCTTCACCAAATATTACAAAGTCCTAACAATTGATGGACTAAATTCATAAAACCATGACATGAAGTGAAACAGTACAAGATAAGCTAGACAACACATCTAATGATCATTTTAATGATCATAATTATCCTCGATATAAAAATCTTTTTCGTACTAAATTTCATCTCGGTCACACTCACCCTGTTATCCATCTCCTCACTCTTTAGGTTGGAAGGCAAGGAGAGTATTCACTCACCTTACACCTCGGCCACATCGCCTTTCTCCTCTCTCTCTTTCACTCACTACCACCACCTTAACGCGACAAGGACTCACTTCCACTCACCTTAATTCTAATAAAAACACATACAAACCAAACGGTACACATTTATCAATTAGGTGAACAAGTCACCTTAATGTGCCTAGATAAGCGAGACTCACGTGTGACCTTCAACCCAGGCATGGCACTCACGAGTGAGTGGAGGCTCACTTGCCATTCACCTCGCCTCGCCATGCGGTCTTATAAACCCATACTCAAAAGTCATACCACATTATTGTTATACTCATATTATTTGTTGATAGTTGATATTAGTAAAAAATAAGTTAAGAAACGAGGATCAAGAGGTGTGGAACAAGTGTCGACCACGTAATCATCTTGTGTTTGCTTATTATGTTCTTGGTCATGGTTTTGGTCATGCTACTCGTGTTGTTGAGGTACTACAAGAATATTGATACGATCCTGCGTTATTATTAATTATTTAGTTTATTTAGTTTTTTTATTATATTTCTTGGTGAGAAAGTTAGAGCTTTAGGTTAAGTCAATTATAAATAGGGTATTAGGATTGTAATTCTTATTATGTTGAATGATATGAATTATTGATTTGATAATCAATTGGGGGGTCGATTTATCTCATTAATATAAACCATCGGGGGGTTGGTTTATCCCATTAACATAAACCATCTATCTTGTTTATTTTCTTCTCTTTATTCTATTATCGAGCCGGTTCGTATCAATTGGTATCAGAGCTGTTCGATTCTAGGGTTTAAAAAAAAAAAAAAAAAAAAAACTTTGTTCATCGAACATTATTCATTTGAATCACTATTCACATCCAGAAATTACTGTTCATCCGAATTACTATTCGCTACCAGAAAACACTGTTCATAAAAATCGAATCTTCTTTTGATTCCGGCTATCAATGGCACACATATGGCGGGCTATAATGGAAGAGCATCGAGCAAGTACGCAGCTTACAAAAGGTCCATAAGGAGACGGTGAGATCCGAACTACGGATGGCAATTTTGCGAGAAAGTATGGAGATGGATATATGGGAGATCAAAGAAAAACTTGCCGAGACGGAATTAATGGAGGTGAGATCAAGGATTACAAGAACAAAATAACAAGATGGCGTAAATCGGTTTGTCGAGATTCAACGAAACTTATGACAACCGGAAAAAGTAGTGAAGATGGTGGTAATTGGAGGAGCATATGGTTACGCCATGTTTGTGGAGAAAGACGATTTTATGGGGCCAATTTTGGCGTGAAAGAAGATTTAGGTCAAAAGTTAATCAATGACGTGGATGAGCCTCTTATGGTGCTAGAATCGGATGGGAAGATTAACAAGAACAAGTTCTCTATTGCACCTATTGAGCAAAGTTCTCGGAAAGAAAATCAAGCGAAGATCATAAGATGTTCATATGGCGATTATAAAATTTAAGTCGGGATGTGAAATCATCTTAGACATCTGGGCTAATGCTCGGTTGAAACAAGAACCGGTTCGCTCAAAGAAGAACATGGGATCCCTAATTACTCAATATGACGTTTTGAAGCAACACCTCGAGGACAAGGTGTTTTGGGGCGGAGTATTGATACGATCCTGCGTTATTATTAATTATTTAGTTTATTTAGTTTCCTTTTATTATATTTCTTGGTGAGAAAGTTAGAGCTTTAGGTTAAGTCAATTATAAATAGGGTATTAGGATTGTAATTTTATTATGTTGAATGATATGAATTATTGATTTGATAATCAATTGGGGGGTCGGTTTATCTCATTAATATAAACCATCGTGGGGTTGGTTTATCCCATTAACATAAACCATCTATCTTGTTTATTTTCTTCTCTTTATTCTATTATCGAGCCGGTTCGTATCAAATATATTTTCTTTCTTTTAGTAAAGTAGATTTTTATGTTGTTTAGATGTGTTTTTAGTAGTGCTTATCGTGTGAAAATGTATCTTACTTGTCACTTTTTTTAAGTTGTATGTACCATCGTTAGGATAATAGGATCGGATTATTTAATAAAATACTTTTTGAATTTCGATTTTTCTGTGTATTGATTCCCAAAAATACGTGATTAGATTCCCAAAAATACCTGATTCGATACAAAAAATAAGTCAATCGCTACATAGAATAATCGAAATTCAAAAGTTAGTTATTAAATAGTCTAATGATGATAACAATGGTACATACAACTAAAAAAAATGACAAGTAAGATACATTGTGACAATTAGCCATTTTTAGTAAGACCCTTTTTGTTTGATTTGATAATCGTGCTTAAATATTGTTGTTACTAATTTGTTGTTAGATTTTGTTTTTAGGAAGACCCTTTTTGTTTAATTCAATTATGCGTGATAATCATGCTCAAAAAGATTGTTCCTTTAGCTGTTCTTACTGATAGTCTAATTGATGAAATGATCATTATTGTTACTTCAAGAATTATGTCATTAGATAAGTAATTTTACTTGCTAAAAAGATTGTTTCTTTATTCCTTATTGTTACTAAATATGATTATTTCGGCGAAAAAAAGTAAAAGAATTGATCACTATCAATTTTGTAAACGTTGGTGACGTTAATTAGTAGGAAAGATTGTTTCTTTATTCCTTAATGTTACTTCAAATGATTATTTTGGCGATAAAGAGTAAAAGAATTGATCGCTATCATTTTTTGTACTTTTGTAAACGTTGGTGACGTTAATTAGTAGGTTGGAAGTTGTGGTTATGGACTTATTTCCCGGAATAGACACTTTTCAAGAAAGTTAGAAAGTTGGAAGCTTTTGATAATAAACTAAGGTAGGGTATAAATAAACTTGTTTGTATCCACAGTCTATTATTTAGATAGAAAAATACTTGACTAAATTGTCACCACTTTAAATAGTTGTAATGTTACTAATTTATAAAATTAAAGATATGGTGTTTTTAGGATTATTGTGAGTTCATTGTTATGTAATAAAAATAAAATAAATCATAACTTATATTGATGTACTATATATTTTCTTTTGAGCTCCATGTAGGTTGTTCGGCACCTCATTCTTGCTGGCCATGATGTGCATGTGGTGACTGGTGCACCAGACTTTGTCTTCACTACCGAAATAGAATCTCCACGACTTTTTCTTCGGAAGGTGAGTTTGTAGCATCCACTAGTAAATCGCACACTTAAGAAGTTATGATTTTTGGAATTATGTTGAGTGAATTACATCGTGTTATAGCTGGTGTTGGACTGTGGTGCTGTTCAAGCAGATGCTTTAACAGTGGATCGACTTGCTTCCTTAGAAAAGGTGTGTCAAATGACTAGTCATTATTATAGGATTCTAGCTGCAAACTTTTTATAGCATGATTCTTCTAATTGTAATAATATTATTATTTATACATCTTGTGCTTAATTTAGTATTCCGAGACAGCTGTTGCACCTCGTGATTCTATTTTAGCTACAGAAGTCGAGTGGCTCAACTCTATCAAGGCAGACTTAGTGGTAATGATCTGTTTATATATTCACTTTCGTAGTTTCGTTATATGAGGCTTCAGGCTTCTAAGTTGTTTATGGATTATCTGTGCATGGTAAAGAGTCACCTGTTAATATTGTATTACGAAACAGGTGTCAGATGTTGTTGCGGTTGCATGTCGTGCAGCAGCTGATGCTGGTATACGTTCAGTTTGCGTAACAAATTTCAGGTAACTCTGATTGCCCTACACAAATACTCCAGTTATAGTTCTGCCAGACATTAAAGCCCCTGATGATCGATTGCTCATGTAGTCATGTTATCTGGCAATTTAACTGTTTTTTGTAATTTTATGATTACAGTTGGGACTTCATTTATGCGGAATATGTTATGGCTGCTGGATATCATCACAGGTCTATAGTTTGGCAGGTACTGTCTTTGCTGAGTCATATCTTGCTGGTGATGCTACATATTATTAAAAGCAGTGGGAATTAATACTGTGTTTTAATTCGCTGAAAATTGATACACAGATAGCTGAGGACTATTCACACTGTGAATTCCTAATTCGTTTACCCGGATACTGCCCAAGTATGTTGGTGTTCTACATTTACTGTTGTGATTCTCGACTATCCTTGTTATGCATAGTTACAGATGTAGATGATATACTTTTGTTGGATATTATTCTCTGCAGTGCCTGCTTTTAGGGACGTGATCGATGTACCTTTAGTTGTGAGGTGGCTGCATAAATCACGCAAGGAGGTTTGTAACATACTATTTAATGGTTTTGAGCTAAATAGTTCAGTACTATATAATTAGTTTATTTTATCCTGATATGCAGATTAGGAGTGAAATGGGAATTAGCGAGGATGTGAAGCTCGTTATACTCAATTTTGGTGGACAAGTAAGTTTATGGTTCATACTTCATTGTAATGTCAAAGATGTGCATAGTCACAAATGTGGTATTTTGTTATCTTCATAAGTAATGCAACATTTGTAAAATTTGTAGCCTGCAGGTTGGAAGTTAAAGAGGACTATCTGCCTCCTGGTTGGCTCTGCCTGGTATGTTCCCTTGTGCGATATTCACGTGTCTTCTATCTAGAGGTCTAAGGGTGGCAATTATGACCCGTTTTAATTATGAATGGGTTGATTTGGGTTGTGTTTTATTTAAATAAGGGTCAAATAAAAAACTGCTAAAAGTGGAACTGGGTGAAAAGAGTTGAACTGGGTGGAAGTCGCCTAAAGTCTGTTTCTACATTCTAGTGCATGTAGCCTCCTGAATCCTTTTATCCAAAAACTTACATTATTATTGTAATAATATGTTGCTTATGTAATCATTTAATCAACAATATTTTATAGAAAGTTCTAAAATGGACAAATAGCATTTGATGATCTACCCATCCGATCTGCCTTGTTTTTACCCGTACTAAAAATGACCCATTTTAACCTGCAGGTGTTATCCCCTCTTATCACCTCTAGTTTTATTGATTGAAAAATACTGTTTTATCTGAATTCAGAAACAAGGTAACAATTGGCATGTTTTTCAGGTTTGTGGGGCATCTGAACAGGAGCTTCCTCCAAATTTTATAAAGCTTCCCAGAGACGTGTATACACCTGATGTCATGGCAGCATCAGATTGTATGCTTGGTTAGTGATAGAGTGTTTATTTTTTCTTTTTGGTACTGGTCGTCACTTTAATATAGTGCCATACAGTATATTGATAAGCAGATAAAGTTTTTTAGCTCATTATGTGTGTTATTTCAGGAAAAATTGGATATGGAACTGTTAGCGAAGCCTTGGCGTATAAATTACCTTTGTATTTGTTCACGAGATTATTTCAATGAAGAACCATTTTGAGAAATATGCTTGAGGTATTACCATTTCTAATAATGTAGTTCGTAACATTTTATATTGAGGTAGCAAGATGGTTGGGTTGGGTTGAAATGGATCATCCTTTAGTATGGGTCAAAACAGGGCGGGTTGACCCGCAAACACTCTTTTCCATCTATTTAATTACTAAAAATAAATGTTACTTTTAACTACAAAAAAAAAATATTATCTAATAATAATCTGCATTTAGACCCGTTCCCTTTTAAGGATTATTTTTTTAATCTGACCCGTTTAAGATGAAACACAGACCAAATTGACCCTTTAATAGATAAACACATTGAATTTTTTTCACCATCCAACATTATATGCAAGTTAACTGAAACTTTTAATCAGTATTATCAAGGTGGTGTTGAGATGATAAGGAGGGATTTGCTCACGGGTCATTGGAGGCCATACCTTGAACGAGCGACTAGTTTGAAACCGAGCTATGATGGTGGGGTTAATGGTGGTCAGGTATATTCCCTTTTCTATGATTTATGTTTTATAGCAATTATACAATAAATTAATGAGAAGTCTTCATCTTCATATAATGTCTTCATTGACACGTGATCATATAATATCAGGTCGCAGCTCGTATTTTGCAAGACACAGCTAATGGAAAGAATTACGCATCAGATAAAGTACATAATTCACAATTTCACATAATGGAATCTTTCTTTTCTAAGATTAAATCTTGTTTTGACGTCTTTATTTTCAGCTTAGCGGGGCCCGGAGATTACGTGATGCCATAGTTTTAGGATATCAATTACAAAGAGTTCCCGGTAGAGATATTAGTATCCCTGAATGGTACGCGAGTGCTGAAAATGAACTTGGTCTACGACGGGCTCACATTCAGTTGATACTCATAATTATAGCGAACTCGATAAATCGTGAGTTTTTACACTCTCTTCTTGTTGACTAAAGTGTATTTTAATTATGTTAATACAGCAATACAACACTATTATTAACATAGTTAATGTATTTTCATATGTTTAGAGGTGCTGGGGACTTTGAAATACTTCATGGAGATGTCATGGGTCTTCCCGACACAATGAGCTTTTTAAGGAGTTTGGCAGAGTTAGATGCTGGAAATGACACTGATAAAACTACCGAAAAACATCTTGTTCGAGAACGCAAGGCTGCTGCTGGTCTCTTTAATTGGGAGGTTCTGCTCTTTTATCTGACCTTTTCCTTTTATTTTGTAAGTAATTTTTCATGCTTGCTATTACATTTTTTCTTTTTGCTATACAGGAAGATATTTATGTGGCACGAGCACCCGGAAGATTGGATGTTATTGGAGGGATTGCAGATTACTCTGGAAGTCTCGTTTTGCAGGTATTCAAGCCTATTGGCCAATGACCCGTTTTCAAAATTGCCCATTTTGATACATCGTTCCACCTCTAGTTTTTATCTTCTTATCCTGATGGAAATCATATACTTTGCAGATGCCTATTAGAGAAGCTTGTCATGTTGCTGTTCAAAAAATTCAGCCCGGTAAACAAAGGTTGTGGAAGCATGCACAGGCTCGGCAGAATGCCAAAGGACAAGGACCTACACCTGTCCTCCAAATTGTAACTTTTTTGTATAATATTTTTTTTCTCATCTGTTATAAGCTTTCTTTTTCTCTCTTCTTATTTGTGAAAATCCTTATCAGGTGTCGTATGGGTCCGAATTGAGCAATCGGGGTCCAACATTTGATATGGACATGTCAGATTTTATGGATGGTGATCAGCCAATATCATATGAAAAGGCCAGAAGTTACTTTGCACGTGATCCGTCACAAAAGTAATCTTTTTATTTTCTTTCTATTTACGCTTCTCATTGTGTGACATAAATTATATTACTGTAATATGTTGCTAAAATGTTTTCTTTTCAGATGGGCTGCGTATGTTGCTGGCACAATTCTTGTTTTAATGAACGAATTAAATATCCGATTCGAGACCAGCATTAGCATGCTGGTATGTTTTTGATCTAATATCTAAATATTTAATGCACGTTGCATTTCCAAATTTTAGTCAAGTTTATTAGGTGGTTCTGAAAATTCATTAAATGTTAAAAATATGCAGGTTTCTTCAGCTGTTCCTGAAGGCAAAGGTGTATCATCTTCTGCCTCAGTGGAGGTTGCTAGCATGCAAGCGATTGCTGCTGCTCATGGTGATCATCATATGTACAGAAATATGCACCTATATACAGCTATATTGAGATTTTAAAGTTTTATCTTCATTTCACAGGCTTGAATATCAGTTCAAGGGAGCTTGCTTTGCTCTGTCAAAAGGTATAAATGATCGAACATGTTTATTGAAAATAAAATATTTTTTGTAAGTGGAAGCTTTGATAGTAAATGTAATAAAATTATTCTACAGGTAGAAAACTCAGTAGTTGGAGCTCCATGTGGTGTGATGGATCAGATGGCTTCTGCATGTGGTGAAGCTAACAAGCTTCTTGCAATGGTTTGCCAGGTACATGATTTTAATGGCTGTTCATGCAAGCTGAGTAGCGGGTCAAAATGAGTTCGGGTTAAAACAAGTAATTTTTGTACTTGGCCAAACGGTTGGGGCTGACCTTGAACACTGTCTATCAAGATATTGATTTAGTAAATTTTATGCAGTAAAAGCACATTTTGGGTGACTCTTGACTGGCTTGACCCGTTCCCTATTTAGCTGATCGATTAGATATCACCATTCTAGAAGCATTTTATATTCACTGTAGTGTGGTAAACTTTTGGCTAATTTTCCTGTGTGGTGGAAATTTTTTGTAGCCTGCTGAGGTATTAGGCTTGGTGGACATTCCTAGTCATATACGGTTTTGGGGAATCGACTCAGGTTTACGACACAGTATCGGGGGTGCTGACTATGGATCAGTAAGAATAGGAGCCTTTATGGGTCGAAAAATGATTAAATCCACCGCATCTGATATCTCTTCGCAATCATATTCAAATGGTAACGGGAATCATCTTGATGAGTTAGAAGAGTACGGAATTGAACTTCTTCATGATGAAGCATCATTAGATTATTTATGCAATCTCACCCCTCACAGGTACTTGGACAATCATCAACAACCATATAGTTTTTAATGCAGTAACGAGTCTAATGCATGCTTATTGTATCCTTCAGATTTGAAGCTATCTACTCTAATAATCTTCCGGATACTCTGAGCGGTGAAGCGTTTTTGACCAAATATGACCATCACAACGATCCTGTCACAGTGATTGATAAGAGACGTTCATATGGAGTAAAAGCAGCTACCAGACATCCTATTTATGAAAATTTCCGTGTGAAGGTTGGTATAATTTGAGACTAAAAACATTTTCTTAACGAGCATGCTAAAACATTGAATGAATATGCAGGCATTTAAAGCACTACTAACATCCGCTTCATCCGAGGAACAGCTCACTGCTCTCGGTGAATTAATGTATCAGGTACTTTTATCATCTTAAAAAACGACCTTTTCTGTGGTAACTTGCTAATGTGTAATTTGGTTGGTTGTTATGCAGTGCCACTACAGCTATAGTGCTTGCGGATTAGGCTCAGATGGGACAGATAGACTTGTACAATTAGTTCAAGAAATGCAGCACAGAAAACCATCTGTTTCTGGAGATGGAACCTTATACGGGGCAAAAATCACAGGTGGTGGATCTGGTGGCACCATTTGTGTGATTGGTAGGAATTGCTTGCGTAGCAGTGAACAAATCCTTCAGGTAAATCTCGTGTTTCTTTTCTTGTGTGGCTATTAATCTTGTTCTTTGAATATGTTATCTAAAAAGGTTGATAAAATCACAGGTTCAACAGAGATACAGAAATGCAACAGGGTATATGCCGTTTCTGTTTGAAGGTTCGTCACCAGGTGCAGGAAAGTTTGGTCATTTGAGAATTCGTCGTCGCCAATCCCCCAAGCAAGATTAGTCCATTTTTATAAGTTTATAAAGAAAATAAGGGTCTTTATGGACCTCGTCATAAGTAGACGTTATTATCTGATTAGTAAAAATTTGTACTTTATTTGTAACTGATATAGAAAGCAATGAACGACTTTGGTGTGATAACGAAACTGGTAATTATAGTACTTTTTACTAAAAATAAAGCTGTCATCTGGTTTAAGAATCGAACTGAGATTGCAGAACTGTTGGTACAAACCATTCATGTGAGACTATCGGTAAGAATCATCCATAATAGACCAAAAGTTTACAGGAGCTGACGACGTTGGATCAAATTCATCTCAGCCGTGTACTCGCATCCCTCTAACTTCACCTGGGATTTTCAACGGCTAGTCAGTCATGGTTATGTTGAAACATTTTCTTGGTGCTAGATAAATTTTGATAATAGATTTAGAGAAAAACATAATTTACTATCACACTTGCAACCTAGTAAATAATTAATGTATCAACCTTTTAAGCATAATACCAAAACGAAGTTTCTACCTATCGATTGCCTATATAAGAAATTTGAATACGGGATAAGACAAGAATGAATACTCAACTTCTAGGCAAAATAAAGAGAGTAAAACATATATAATGCTGTATTTGTTGTACGTTGCTATTAATATTTTCTTGTAGAAAACCGTATCATGTTTACATATATATAAATTATTGGTGTTTTTTTGGAAAAGTTTTGACTCTTGATGAAAAGTCACGCCATTTGATGAAAAATCGCTTATGCTTCCTTAAAATGTGTCCACCAACAGTTTTGCAACAATTCAAAGTGTCGCTAACTGAAGTCATCAAAGATAAATTGCATGTCCATCAGCGACGGTTTAGTGATCACGCGAATTTTGTCACTACAGCACCCTTTGACTTATATCCACGACCGTCTCCGAAATCAAGATAATTAGTTTATATAAACGTCCATTACCAGAGTAAACATGCTTTGGCACTTGACTAATTGCTACTACAAAGTCTTAAAATATGAAAATTAAAGCTATAATGTATGTCAAACCACCTTGAAGGGGATGGTCCCAAATTGATTTCTTATCTTTTTGTTCATTAAAAGATACAAAAAATAAATTTGTCTTATTTTATAGAAATAATGATGAAGAAATGAAGTTAACGATTTCAAATTAGGCATTAAGAGACTTGAAAGTCTTGAAAACTGGTATTTATTAGACATCATTTTCTATCTTGTGATACTTTTGAATGAGATAGAAAATTTGTGTGGAACACATAAAACTTATCATGCATGTTTGGATATCTGGATCTACAGCTACTTAAACCCAGATGAAAAAGATGTCAAACCCATGAGAGTGTGAGACAATACCTACAAGAAGTAAAATACTCCGTAAGCCATTCCCAAGTCCCAAACACCACCATTGACCCAAAAGCCATTCATTCCCCCAAATTTTAAGCGCCAAAATTATTAAAATTATAATATCAGGGGAGAAATACTCTATTTTTCGGAAAATTTTTCATATGAAAAGGAAAAACCGAAACCCGTTTAATGTGACTTTTTTCAATAATTTTCCAAAACATAAATTTCTATTTTCCAATTCTTAATAGAAAAAATGAAAATACTATTACACCCTTCTCATTTTTTTCATTTCTAAAATAATAACCCTATTTCCTCTCACCCCACTCTTATCACGCCCACCTTCCATCGCCTTCACCTTCCATCACGCCCACCTCTCCTTCCACCGCCTCCGCTTTTAAAAAGGAAAATATAACTCCAACTAAACGGATTTTCAAACTTCTCAACTCTTCTGTAAAAGAAAACCCATTCTTTCTCTAAATTTAAACGGAAAATGCAGAAATTTTCACCAATTAAACTACCTCAGGTTGCGTTTAGTTGAGGAAACACCTTGCTTTTCACAAAATGTTTGTGGAAACAAAGAAAACAGATCGCGTTCACATCAACGTTTCCAACAAAATGTTTTGCAAAACACAAATCCTATATTTCCTAACTTAACAAGGAAAATTACAAAACAAATTTTAGTTGTTTTTCTTGTTTTCCTTTGTAACCCTCAATCCTCCCTTCTTCAAAACATAAAATAGAAACATCAACTAAAAGCGTTTTTTATATTTTCAAATGTTTTATGAAGATTAATTTTCCTTCCAAATTTTTACAAAACTAGACATAGAAAATAAGAGAATTTGTTCTCTTGTTTTCACAATCGAGCCATTTATTATTACAAAAAATTAAAGGTAATTGTTAATCACATTATTCAATTTCATGTATCAAAATCCTTACAATAACTAACTAACTACTAGTAACTACGTAGTAATTAATTTACAGGTTTTACTCAATCAATCGTTGAAGATATTTCCAACGGCCATTCACCTGTGATTCGCATTAACCGTTTCCGTAATTACTGCTCTGATCCTTCTGGAAACTGGTAATTACAAGCGATTATTATTTTTACTTGTTATGTGAATTTGTAAAGTAGGCTGTTATTAAGCTGTATTGATCATATGGTAACTTTGTTTTGAAGAACGTGATAGCTTCGAAATAGATGATTAGGCGCGTAACCGAATTAAGTTGTTTTTAACTGTTTTGAATTAAATGTTTGTATGTAGTTAGCGGTGACTGACGTGGTGTGTACTTTTAGTTTTGAGAGGCTAATGAGCTGGTGCATAGACTATGTCTGGTAAAACTAGCTATAGCTGTTAGTAGTAGTAGTAGTAGTTATCCGTAGTTGTTTTTTTTATAAAAGCGTTGGTAACATTGCTGTAGGTGTGATAGTAAAGTGTGAAATGATGTAAGAGCTAAACGCTTCTTTTATTAGCGTTTCGATTAAGAGTGTTTAAACAAAATTGAAAAGTTAAACGCGCATTGCCAGACAAGCATTATATTCGATGTCGCAAGGTTTGGCGAACCTAGCATGTAGTCAGTAAGCGAAGCTGCTAGCGGTTAGCGATAGTTCTTTGTTTTATATAAGTGTTTGGTAAGGTAGTCGTAATTAAATTATAATGTGTAAAAGAAGTAAAAGTAGCATTAGAATTTTAATGCTTGTTTTAGCAGCGTTAGAAAAACTATTGTAATAATCTTAATGCTTGTTTTCACTGAAACAAGCTTTTTATCCTAACGCTAACCACTCCAAAATGCTCCGCGCCAAACGCACCCTTTATCCAAATACAACTTAAGGATGGTTGATATAAAGGTGGATAAATTAGGTATGAAGTTTTGAGCATATTTTGCTTTAGCTGAATAATATAGACAGTATGTTATATGACCTAGTGTTCTTTAATTATATAAATGAGTCTCGTGAAGGTAAAAGGAACTTGTCTATGTGGTCACCCCAATCGTGCTGCGGTTTTGGTTTGAGAAACTTTTAACTTTGTGTTCATGTGCAAATAAGAGCGATTAAAGTAACCAGTTGTGTCTTGCTGATGTTTTACACAGCTATTGCAGCAATGATTCAGTTAAGGGAGTGGAAATTCTCACGCTGCATCGGCAGTGCTATGCACGTAGGGTAGGTGAGTATGCATGAACGATGGAAGAGATTTTGCAGTTATTAATATCCAATTAACATGTTTCTAAATGGTTTTTTTCAGACGTTCTATTGCGAGTGCTACTTATTGTTCAACAACTTCTGCAAGAGAATTGACATGGGTCAAAGAGAGACATCTATTACATGCATCCTTCGGTGTTTCGAGGTGATTCGCTTGTAATCTTTTTGGCACCATTTTCTAATATATGATTTGAAATTCGATTACCGACTCAGTGTAACTATTTCAGTCTAATTATTATTTTATATTATATCTCATACCAGATCAATCAATTGTTGACCGTGCCATCAATGACATATGCATCCTTCTTCAGTGCAGTTGGCACAATTTAAATGTTGTATGTACTTGATTGTCATGTTATTTGTGTAATTTAGCTTTTGTGAAAGTTTCATTAAAGAGCCTATGGGTTATATTTCCTTTGTTTATAACCTTTATTTAATATTCAAGACGGGTATGGTATTATGATTTACACGCACCTCTATGTTTCCTTCAATTTATAAGCAGCAGCTAAGTGATACCATTGGAAATGTTCATGAATTGACATTTCAGCTAAATAAATTACACTTCTCAAACTACTTGCTGTATTAGAACTATAATTCTAGACCCTGCAAGTCTAATTCCTGTTCTGCCCCTTCTCCTTGCAGGTGTCTGTTGCGAAAGGGTGAGTGCGTAAAGCTAATTATTAAGGATTTGATGGAAGTGTGGTATCTGTAGCATGCTGGTGCTCTTTGAGTGCCTGTTATAGTATAGTCTTTGCTGCATAACCTGTCTTTTTCATCAAATAAAAAAAAATCCACTACATGATATATCACCGAGACTTGCCTTTCTTGCATCTATAAACCGTTACTAGTTTCATCCTCCCAAGTATTGAAAAACTATTTCACTATCTTTACTCCACTGAATTGAAGTCACAGCATCACTCTGAAATCATGTCAAATTTACGTGATTATTATTGTTCCAGATTGGTGATGGGATGGCTCAGATTCTCAGAAGGTGATAGAATTTTCAACTGCCTAAACCACCCTGATACTGTAAGTAGGATACTGTGATTACTGTCATTTTTCACGAGCTGTTGCTGGACTGAAATTGACGGTTGACATTTGGTTTGTTGGCAGGCACACTCTATTCCGGTACACGTTGAAGAAGTAAAAGGTGGTTACATATCAGGAAGATCTCTAAATAAGATAGTTATGATTGTTATTCAGTCGCTTAAAACCTTCCAAGCTATGAGTTTCCTCTTAGTCTCAGTCGATTTGCTGAGATAAATACTCGTTTTTTTTTTTTTTTTTTTTTTTTTTTTTTTTTGCTTTATCTATTAATTGACGCATTTTAAATGATGAAATTTGCAGACCTTATGTATAAAACAAAATAGAGCAGAATATTTTCACATATCAAAATGGCTTTTTCTTATGTATTCATATTTTTGGTTTGTAAGATAGAACATAATAGATATGCATTATATTGATACACATGTAACGGTGATAGATACATCACGTCACCAGTGGCGGATCTAGAAATTTAAAATAGGGTGTGCACTACATATACTTTGATAGGAAAAAAATAAAACTCGGCTCAAAGATTTTTCCGCGGTGTCGGTTTTACAGGTCGGGTTTTTCGAGACTTTTTTTTAAAGTGAAACATTATTGTCACGTTTTCAAGGCATTTTTCTTGTTAATAATCAGCAAATAACAATTTTTTACTTTATTTCTTTTGTTTGACAACTTATTATTGTTTGCGTTCATTGTGTATCTTACATTCTTACTTGTCTTGATAACTAGAAATAGATACAAACTATAAATAGCTGAATTCTTGTTACTGAATGTGGACGTATGGTCCGGACTGGGCCGAGGGAATGGGTCGGCCCGGCGATCGCCCACTCTACACCTAAACCCTAATCCACGCTTATATATACTGATGAGTTATTTCTAACCCCAAGATATATTGGCTACACCACGCCGACATTAACTTGACCGTCGGAGGTGGACCCGGGCCACGGCCCGGTCCACTCTAACGGTTCTTTGTTGACAGGTCTACTGGGCTCGAGAAGACGACTAACGCCAGGAGAGTCGTTGAATCCCCGCCGCGCCAGATTATGCTTCAACAAGTTGGCGCCATCCGTGGACCACGAATAAATTATGTTTCGTGTTCTCATATTACCGAAACACAGAGATAAATTCCTAAAGTCGGTAACTCTAAAACCTTTGCATTCAACCATGACTTAATTTGCTTTACCATCGTTGGCATGGCACGAACTGCTATGCGTATTTAATAATCGTGGGTTTCATAACTTTAAAAGCACTACACATCTGAACAAACAAAAACGATTTTATTGTTTAATAAAAGTATCCAAGCAGATACTGTTGGGAAGCTTCGATCATACACGGAAAATAAACGGATATTTGTGGTCCAACATCAATTAGCCACCTGTTTGTTCTTCTTTTCTTTTGTTAACATCCTAAAATTTCCTATTTTCTAGAGCCTATAGTTTTGTTAGTCAAGTTTTATATAGTGCCTGGGTCTGGAAATTATGAGCAACTACTATCGTGCCATTTAAAATATTTCTTTACATAAGAAAAGTCCGCACGATCGGACCTAAGAAAATATCCGCACGATCGGAGCTATTTTATTTTTAGACGCGAATTAATTCGCGCAGACATCGCTTTTTACGGTTAGTGCGCTGTTCGCCGACCAACGCAATCGCGATAAATCTACCCGTAGGCGTGCGTTCGAGTTCGAGACATCTTCGCAGAACGCGTGAGCGCGAACACCACGATGCTAGTCAATCGCCATGATGCGCCGGACAAAGCGTGGTATAAACATCTGCGATCATCCGAAACGTTCGAGTCTATGCGGTTAAGATAAATCCATCGCGTCATGAGTCGCGGTCACGGTACATCCATCCGAAGTTTTTTATTTTATATATTAAAAAAAAAAACACACGATTAATTATTTCGCTTGATGACGCATCCACGACGGTGCGCAAGCGCCATTTTTCTTATATGCTATGTGCTATATATTTTTATGCTATGTGCTATATATTGCTTAATTTTATTAGGTTTTATATCTTTGCGATTCGCGGCATATACTTTTAATATTTGCATTAAGTGTTTACGCGAGATAAATAAGTTTAATGCTCCTACATGGGTAGCACCATCAAACTTGGGGCTACCGGTATATACGCTACCACTGCTTCCGTGCAGCGTCGCATATTATTTGGAAGCGGTGACAAAGACGGATTGAAATATTCGCACCATCTTGCCGCAGGGAGACGTCCTTTGTTGGTCTTAAAGACGGATGTGATGCGCGCAGAAGCACGCCTTCGTCGCACCTTTTGTCGCGCAGCACACGCGCGCACTTATGCAAAAAAGCATGTCTTCGTCGCACCTCTTTGTCGCGCGCACGCACTTACGCTTGTGTAAGCACGCCTTCGTCGCACCTCTTTGTCGCGACACGCCGCAGACCGCCATGTACACGTCTTACGTCGCACCATCTCGCGTCGCTCTCGGTACAAAAGGTGCGCCACCCGGGACGCAAGACACGGGTTCCACTTTCACCCACGCTTATCAGAACTTAAGTTTAGCATAACATAGCCATGCGCTATCTCATACTAAACTTGGGGGCTTGTGGACGATGGTCCGGACCGAGCCAGAATGGGTCAGCCCGTCATCATCGCCTACCACTTACACCTAAACCCTAATCCACGCCTATATATACATGACATGTTATTTCTAACCCTAAGATATATTGGCTACACTACGCTGACATTAACTGATTGTCGGAGGTGGACCCGGGCTACGGCCGGTCACTCCTAACGGTTCTCTTTGTTGACAGTCTACTTGAACGGAAGAAGACTTAAGTAGCAGTAGAGAGTCGTTGAATCCAAATCATGCCAGATTATGCTTCAACACTGAATGTGTCCATAACGTAACAACATTAAATATTCATTACAAACAAATAATATAAAGCTCTAAATAAAAACGACACCCAAATTTCCTAAGTGAAGTTAACTACTCCGAATTTTTGAACAAAGATATGTGAAGCTGTATATCTACGACAAATAAATAATGAGTATTAAACTATTTGGGCTAAAGAAAAACAATTGGGCCAATGTCCAATGTTCAAACAATTCAAGCTGAACATAAAACCCATTAGACTATTTAACCTACTTACTTTCTTTTACATTTATCATCTTCGTCTTCTTCAACAGACGCCACAACTACAGTCGATCTTCTTCTATTCTATTTGATTTTGTTTTGAACAATGGTAAGTTACATTAAGGTATGCACTCAAAATTTTCGAGTGTTTTAAAGGGTATGCACTCACAAAATCTGCAGTGTATCTTGAAGTCACTTAAGTAAAAATCTAACTTTTTCACACTACTAGAAATTTACACAGGATATGCACGTGCATACCCTGTGCTCAAGCTAGATCCGCCCCTGCTGACGTCACTGATATGTTGTTCGGTTATTGTGCATAGATATCATCAGTGTTGCAGAGTACATACTAGTGGTGGAGAAAGAATCAGGTAAGGCCTTTTCTTTTGCAAGACTTGTGGATTCGGCCTTTTTGCTATTTGATAGTTGAAACTGATAAAACTGTTGTGTGTTTTTTACCATGCAGTATTTCAACGATTAGCAAATGATTGTTTTTGCAAGACTAATCGTTGTATTGTCATCACGGTAAGCAATTCATCAGTTGAACATATCCAAATTAATCATCCATTAACTATATATTACCTACAGGGAAGAGGTTATCCTGATATTCCTACAAGAAGGTAAAGCTTCAGTTATTTGTATTTCATATCTTAATACATACCAAAGGCAACATCACTCTAAGATGCTTTTTGTATTTCTGTCTATTTCTTAAGCAGGTTCCTGCGGCTCCTCGTCAAAAAGCTGCAGTTGCCAGTCTACTGTTTGGTTGATTGTGATCCATATGGGTTTGACATCTTGACCACATACCGGTTTGGTTCATTGGTAATGTCTTTGGAGATGCTTTTTAGCTCATTATGTGGTTTTGATTCTAAACAAAGAAAAGTATAGTGGCAATTTCTTTTGATGTCAATCAATGAATAGGTCGATTTCGGTTGTGCTATTTCTAAAATGGGTGAAACTTAAACTTTTTTTTTGGGTACAGGATTTTAACCCGGTAAATAGGGTGAAATGTAAACTTAGCTAATAGTGGAACGGGTGTGAATTGAAAGTCAACCATAGCCTATTTTTATCGCATACAATTTCCTAATTCTTGTTATTTAAACCTTTTGAGTTCTGATTGTTACTCAAATAATGTTGTTTTTGTTATCTCGATTAACACACTTCAATTATTAAGAGAGAAAAGTTAGATTATGTCAGACAGAACACTGTTTGCGGGCAAACCAATTTGACCTGACTGTTTTGACCCCTTTACCTAACCTGTCCACTTTTGCCACTTCTACATATATGCACTGTGGTGCCAGAATAATATGAAATCTCTAAGCTAATTACTGTTTTTTATTTCTTTTTCGAAACCATTGTATAAGATACACATGTCAATAATTGCACCCGATGATAAACTTTTCTCTATTCTTAACATATCCTTAAAGCAAATGGCATATGATGCAAAGATAATGAGACTTCCTGAGATACAATGGCTTGGAGTATTCCCTTCAGATGCTGAGAAATATAGTGTTCCACAACAGTGCCTTCTTCCTATGACAGATGAAGGTGAGATTCTGCATGCTTTACATGATGTTCCTTGACATTAGGGGTTGTTTGGATTGCTTATCATTACTGCCTTAAAAAATAAGCCATTTTCAATAAGCAGATGAATTTACTTAATTAGAACTGCTTATTTCACTAATGTGATTAGCAGTTTCGAAACCAATTCCAGACACTCTCAAAACTGTTCATCTATTACGTCCAAAATGCAAGCAAACATCTAACGTTTCTCTTACAGTGTTTTAGTTTTCCTTTTTTATTGATTAAAACTGATCTCTGTCAGATAGGACTAAAACGGATGCAATCTTGAACCGCTGTTATTTGCAGAGAGTAGTGCCACAATGGAGGTTGAAATTGTTCTTTATCCCCATTTTTCTTTCTCAACAATACTAATAATAGTCCTTTTATAACCTACATCTTCTTCTAATTAGGTTCGAACTACAGTTGCTGCTGGAAAGTGGAGTCAAGTTTGAGATTGAAGCATTGTCTGTGCACTCACTTACCTTTTTGTCAAAAGAATATCTGCCATCCAAAATCCGAGGTATATTTTATAGAACATCACAAACATTTACTCTAGAAACTTCTGCTCTCTAAACATTATTCTTATGAGAATGGGATACACTCTACACATTGTAAGTGGCAACCACATAGAGAAACCTAGGACTAAAGACATCATCTCCGATAAATTTAATCACATAATACTGCAGCATATGGGATAACTGACACCTGGTGTTAGGTCCTTGCGACAGCCTGCTACCTTTTGGAAAATACTTTTTAGAAATATCCCCTGCACATTCTAGATGGTTGTGGCCAGTGTTCTCTTAATACACAGGATCTCTGTAGTAATAACTGTTGCCATTGTAGCCTCCATAACCATATAAACCCACATTACCATTATAGCCTCCATAGCCGTTAAAACCTACTTTACCATTATAGTCTCCAGAACCTGGCGGTAGGTAATAGTCACCTGCCCCGTTTCCGTTGTTAGCTGAGGGGTTTGCGTTTACATTATGTCTATTTTATTAGAAAGGTAAAGACGATGTAACTTCATTGAAGTTCTTGGTTCCCATTAGAAGCTTCAGTTAGGTCTTTCATCCATTTGATACTTGTCTCATTAGGTCATACGGATTTGATGCTCAAGCAGATGGTGAACTGACCCTAAATGTTAATGATCATGTTATAGTTCGCCAGGTACTGTTCTACCTATAGAAATTAGTAAATGCAAAGTGTGTGGGCCAGTTAACAGGGTAGAATAGGTAATTTTAGCACGGGTTAAAATGGGTGTCGGAGTAACCCGCAAGCACATTCTCATCCATCTTTATTAATGCTTAATGTGTGATTACAAAAACTATACTGTTACAATTTACTCCAACTTGTTGAATTACGCGATTTAGAGGTTGTGCCCATTTAACCTGTTTCTTAGCTAATTATTGCTATTTTACGCATTTGACACTAAATACATGAAACTTAATCCAAATTGACCCGTTAGATATATCATGTATGTTCAATTATCTTATCTACCCGTATGCACACAAATGTTAAATGATCAGTTCGGATTGGTCCTTGATAGATTTCTTCTAATGGATGGTCTGAATGTGAATGTAACAGACATGTTGGAATCCATCAGCTTATTTAGAAAGGCAAGATATTCAAAAATGCATCTACGTACAGCATATCTGGAATAGCTTTTATCTTTTTTATACTATATAGCCAATGTATTAGTTGTATATAAATGCATCTACGTACACGAAGCATGTTAGATATATCATGTACTTGCTTCTGAAAATTGTCACCTGTTTTGCTATATGATGTAATCATACAAGCTTGTACAGTAGTTGGTATTTGGTTTTGACGTATGTTGAACCGTTGAAGGTGAAGCTAAGTAGAATTGTAGAAACAAGAATCTAATACCAGATAGAAGCTCTTGGCTTATAAGGTCTGAGCAATATTTTAAGATCTTGCAGTGGAACAACTTCATTGTTTTGTAAGATTCGACATGTATTGTGTTTACCGAGTAATAGAATTCATATCTTTTGCCGAAAATCAATGTATATCACGACTTTAAAATGCAATAAGCCATCCGTGTGCAAAATAACATATGATGCTGTTATACAAATAAAACAGCATTGAAGACGGGAGGCTTATTGTTTTCAACATAAAGCGTGCTAGTATTTGCTTCAAATAGGGCAACTGGTGTTAGATTGTGCACATGTATGAACCTTTTTCCAGCTATCAATCAAGGTGATCTGTATGTTTTCAAAAGCCATGGCATGTCATAGTATCATTGAAGTGCAGAATGTTGTGTATATATGTTTTCTGGAGCTTTACTGTTGTGTATCATCTAGTGGAGTATGTACAAAATGGGTCATTGATGTAGGTGAATCAATGTTTAACATGTGTCGTTAGGAAGATAAATAGGAATTATTTTAGGAGGATATAGCATTTTCCAAATAAATGATGACATGACAAATAAGTATAACCGGACATTATAGAGGCGTCGACTTGAAATGAAAAAAATAATCTTAAAGTAAGACATGACAAATAACTATAACCATATATTAGAGATGCGTCGACTTGAATTAAATACATCGTAATATATCTTTTTAACTTAAATTTAGATGCATAAACATATATTAGATGCAGTTTCATCAAGTTAGTCGAATTTTATATATTTTTCGTCCTTTGAGCGTCAAATTTGTTGCTATGACTACTTTACATCTTTTTTCACTTCAAAATCACTTTAGACACTAGTTAATATGAATTAAAATAAATAAAGATGTATCTAATTAAAAATTCATGTTTTTAATACACAACATTTTGTAACTCTTCCTCAAAAACAAAATGCAGCGATGAGGGGGAACGATTGAATCTCATAAAAAGTATAAGGGTTCATGGTCTTTAACCATAAAGTTTTAAATAAACCCTTCAAAACTAAACATTTGACATTTTATCCCCTATAGAATCTCCATCTCTCCGAGCTTCGTGGAAAGACCCTTTTTGTTTAAAGTTATTCTAATACAGAGAGTTGAAATGGCGATGACGTCAGCGAACACTGTGTTTGTATACGGGAGCTTGTTATCTGACGACGTCGTTCAAGTCCTCCTCAATCGCATACCTCGAACTGCACCCGCGATCAACCCAAGAGGGGTTTTAGAACATTCCCGACTTCTATTTTCATCTCTAGTCCCTTAACTTTATATTTAACGACCATTAGCCAAACACCGTTAAATAATAATTCTCGTTAAGTGTTTATTTGTGAATAATAATTATAATTAAATATAAAACTTATATATTAATTATATATAAACATTGATTCTCATACGTAATGTGTGCAATCCCGAAGTCTCGAGTTCGAGTCCGGCATACGTATATTAAAAATATCCATAAACCTTTCAGCTCCCACTTGGATATTACTTAATTTATTAATGACATTGGTTTAGTCTAGCTTAACACGCCAATGCCCCCAGATCAAATCGAGTATGGTCTCCTGGAAAAAACCATTTAATGATTCATCATTTTTACTTATCCTTTTGCTACTAATACTACATTTAAATATGGATATGGATCAAGTCATTCCATAAGTTAATATTCTGTTTCTCGTTATATCTGATTGAACAAGATTACCAAATCATCCGAACGTATTCTATATTGATTTGGTTATTAGATGGAGCTGATGGAAGAGAAGTTGTGGAGTTTAGAATAGATGATTTGGAGGAAATGAATGTTGGAATATTGCCTGTTAGGGCGAGTTCTAGGGTTAATACTTGGCATAATGTGTTAATTAGCATGCAGCATAGAACTCGAGATTTGATGCTCATGCAAAAGTATGGTGGTGATAATGTGTCTAATTATCCTTCGTTGTAATACTTAGATTGGAAGTAAGTTTGGTTGTCGAAGGTATTTGTGTAAGCAATGCTTTTACTCTCTGATATGAGAGGACCTGTTTAAATCCTACTAACTTTTTATAGTTTGTCTGATCGATTGAAAATTGTTGTTATTGTTGTAAGAAAATTTGGATAGGTCATCTATAGATTATGATATGGTGAAGAGTAAATAATCCTATGGTTGAAAATATTTGTCTTCCAAAGAATGCATGTGACTCAAATGTCCAAGTGTATGTTATTTTCTCTTTTTTGTTTATGTAAATTCTGTCTAAATTAAAACAACCGTGAAATCTAGGAATTTTTAAAGCAATAGTCTAAACAATAAGTTTTATCTTTTTTTATACTAGTTAAAATACTCGTGCAAACACAGGGTTTGGACAAAAAAAATTTTTATTCTGTATTAATAATGAATATTGTGTCTTTAAAGTAACCCGTGATTACGTGAGTCATTGTTATAAATACAATCGCATATATTTATTTTTATATTAAAGTAACCCGTGATTACAATTTGATAATTATATTTCCGTTTTTAATAAGTTGGCCGTATTAGAAATGTAAACTCCTGTTCACATAGGTTAAATTTTTTAAAAATGAAATAAATGAGTCTCTATTGAACGTATATAATAAAAAAAATTGATACTTATAATCTTATGCAAATTTATATGTTGTTATTTTAAAACAACTTATACATTGTGTTTTTTAAGATTAAAGTGTATAGGGTATAAAGTATATTTAGAATGTAACAGAAAGACACGTTGATTTCCATCAGCTTATTTAGAAAGGCAAGATATCATTTATCAACCTTGTCTTCCGATCCGATACCATCCCAGCAACCCTATGAAACAAAGCCATTCCGTTGAAGATTAATATTAAAACGTGGCAAGTAATGAATGGTAGGATCAAGGTTATAAATAGCTCGAGGCGTGGCGTGGTGGCATGATCAAGCCTCACGCCTTTGCTAAGGCGAAGCTTTTGCGTTTATAAAGCGTGGCATAAGACGACACAAAATATGAAAATATTTATATATTCATATAATAATTCATAATATCGAGTTTACAAAACATGTGGCATAAGGCGGCATGACCAAGCTTCACGCCTTTGCGAGACTTTGCGAAACCTTTACGAGACTTTTAGAACAGTGGGTAGGATAGCAACTCATGCAATCTTGATTGAAAGAGCATTGATTTACACTTCGTTAGATGCCCATTATGTAATGAAGATATTAATTCGATGGAAGAAAAATAAAAGCTTCATAAGATTGCATCAAAGCGCGGTCTTATAATCCTCATTTACACGTATCACTCAAAAGAGCATATAACGACAAACAAATACAAGTAACCAATAATCATATGAAACTCTTAAATTATTATACTATAAAACTTTTATAATTTAGATGGGATAATCGATTAAAAGAAACCATTAGCCACTTATACAACAACACTTATCATTTTTGCACTCCCCAGTTCGCAACCTAGCCCGTTACAAACTGTTACACAATCGTCTCTGAGCCCCGCATCCGCACAGTTCATGTCAACACACTTTACTGCTAAACACTCTGTAATAAACAAATTTTTTTGTCAATTTCTATATGAAGTGAACAAAAGTAAATAAATAAAACAGAAAAGAGAGAGTAATGACATAAAGACATACTCGTATAATTATTATTTTCAAAATATTACAACAACAATTGTGAAACAATTTAATTACTTACAAAAAGCATGAATGGACAAATGTGTGTTTATTACTTCATATTAGAAACTAAAAACATAAACAATACCTGAACACACAACAGATGTCATGCAAAGAAAAATCATCACGAAAAGCATTGTAGCATGGGAAACATGTTTTGAAGCCATTCAATAGAATGCGATATCGTCTTTGTATGAATTTCCAAACACCTGCAGTTAAAGTCAATAGAATCTCTTATTTTCCTTCATACAAGATTTCAAATTAATTGTATGAATAATAAAAGATAGATTAACAAATCTATCCCCAAATAAACACTATTAGAACACAACCAAAATTAACAAACCTTTAATAGTGTTGGTTACCCGTCAGAAGTGCAGATGCTTAATTGTTATGAAAGAAACGAAGCGACGATATTTTCTTTCATAATGGTATATATATAAACGCAAATTGGCAAGAATATGTAACGCATGTAAGTCTAAGAGCATCACGTATGTTGGCGAGGAAGTTCATCAAATCTGAGCTAGCACCATTCGGCGCCGCAGAACCTTAGCCACAATATCTACAAGAAGTAAAATACTCCGTTAGCCATTCCCAATTCCCAAACACCACCATTGACCCAAAAGCCATTCGTTCCCCCAAATTTTAAGCGCCAAAATTAAAATAATAATATCACATCAAACAGATGATAATCAAAAACAAAAAAATGGAGAGAAAACGTTTAACTTCACAATCGAGCCAATTATTACTACAAAAAATCAAAGGTAAACATTCAATTTCGTCTATCAAAATTCGTACAATAACTAACTAACTAACTAATTAATTTACAGGTTTTACTCAATCAATCGTTGAAGATATCTCCAACGGCCATTCACCGGTGATTCGTATTAACCGTTTCCGTAATTACTGCTCTGATCCTTCTAGAAACTGGTAACTATAATTAATTTCTTCAAATTATTTTTAATATCAGTGATTTTTATTTTACTGTGTATATGAATTTGTGAAATAAGTTGTTGTTGTAGATATGTTGTATTGATCATCTGGTAACTTGTTGTGAACAAAGTGATAAGTTCGATTAGGCGCGAACGGAATTAATATGTTTTAATACTGTGTAAATGTTTGTTTTAGTTAGTGAGTTAAGAGTCCGTGATTGGTGTGGCTGAGTATTTTAGTTATGTGTAGTTTTGAGAGGTGGCGAACGAGCGAACAAGCTGGTGCTGTGTTCGCGATAAGCTTTTGAAGCGTTTAGAATATAATGCTTGTTTGGCAACTAAGTGTTTAGTTTTAGATTATGTTTTAACACTCCTATTCGAGACGCTTCAAAGATGCATTTAACGCTTAGCGTTTAACTTTACGTCATTTTACAGTTTATGACTGTAGCTACAACTATGTTACCAGACGATTTTATAAAACATACAAATGCTAGTTTTGCCAAACATAGCCTTAGAATAGTTGATATAAGGGTGCGGGGTGGATAAACTAGGTATGAAGTTTCCAGCATATTTGGCTCTAGCTGAATGTAGACTTATATGTTATATGAAGTTAGTGTTCTTTAGTTATAATAAATGAGTCTTGTTAAGATAAAAATAACTTGTCTATGTGGTCAGCCAATCAGGGATGCGGTTTTTGGTTTGTGCAACTTTTAACTTGTTTTCACGTTCAATTAAGAGTGATTATAGTAACCAGTTTCGTGTTGCTGATGCTTTTACACAGCTATTGCAGCCATGATTCAGTTAAGGAGTGGAGATTCTCACGCTGCATCGGAGTGCTATGCACGTAGGGTAGGTGAGTATGTGTGATCGATTTAAGAAATTTCGCAGTTATATTAACATGTTTCTAAATTATTATTTTTTTCTCAGACGTTTTATTGCGAGTGCTACTTATTGTTCAACAACTTCTGCAAGAGAATAGACACGGGTCAAAGAGAGACATCTATTACATGCATCCTTCGGTGTTTCGAGGTGATTCACTTGTAATCGTTTTGGTACCATTTTCTAACATGTGATTAGGAAATTCGGTTACCTGACTCGGTGTAACTATTTCCTGAGTCTAATTATTATTTTATATGCTGTCTCATGCTAGATCAATCAATTGTAGACCGCGCCATCAATGAAATATGCATCCTTCTTCAGTGCAGTCGCCACAATCTAAATGTTGTATGTACTTCTATCATCATGTTATTTGTGTATTTAGCTTTTCGTCAAAGCTTCATTAAAGAGCCTGTGAGTTATATTTCCGTTGTTTCTATTTAATATTCAGTACGGGTATGATATTATGATTTACACGTACCTCTATGTTTCATTTCAGTTATAAGCAGTGGCTAAGTGATACCATTGGAAATGGTCATGAATTGGCATTTCAGCTGAATTAAATACACTTCTCAAACAACTTGCTGTATTAGAGCTAAATTTCTAGAACATGCTAGTCTAATTCCCTGTTCTGCATTTGCAGGTATCTGTTGCGAAAGGGTGGGTGCCTGTGCTAATTATTAAGGATTTGATGGAAGTGGTGTCTGTGTTATCATATTGGTGCTCATTTAGTTCCTCTTATAGTAGTAGTACTTGTTGCATAACGCGTCTTCTTTATCAATTTAAAAAAGAATCCACTGCATAATATTTCACCAAGACTTAATTTTCTTGCATCAAAAAATCATTACTAGTTTCATCCTCTTAAGTCGTGAAAATTTTCACTATCTTTACTCTGGTGAGTTGAAGTTACAGCATCACTCATTAACCATTTTAAATTTTTGTGCTTATTATTGTTCCAGATTGGTGATGGGATGGCTCAGATTCTCAGAAGGTGATAGAATATTCAACTGCCTAAACCACCCTGATACTGTAAGAAGGATACTGCCATTTTTCACGAGCTGTTGCTGGACTAAAATTGAATGTTGACATTTGGTTTGTTGGCAGGCACACTCTATTCCGGTACACGTTGAAGAAGTGAAAGGTGGTTACATAGCAGGAAGATCTCTAAATAAGATAGTTATGCTTGTTATTCAGTCACTTAAAACCGTCCAGGCTATAAGTTTCTTCACTAGTCGATATGCTGAGATAAATACCCGTTTTTGCTTCATCAATTACTGGACGCTTTTTAAATGATGAAGTTTGCAGATATTATATATAAAGACAAAGTAGAGCAGAATATTTTCACATATTAAATGGAATTTTCTTATGTTATATTCTTACACATGTAACAGTTATAGTATTTCACATGTCACTGATATGCTGTTCGGTTTCTGTGCATAGATATCATCAGTGTTGCAGATTACATACTAGTGGTGGAGAAAGAATCAGGTGAGGCCTTTCTTTAGCAAGACTTGTGGATTCTGCTTTTTTGCTATTTGATAGCTGGAAACTGATAAAACTGTCGGTGTCTTCTACCATGCAGTATTTCAACGATTAGCAAATGATTGTTTTTGCAAGACTAATCGTTGCATTGTCATCACGGTAAGCAATTCATCAGTTGAACATATCCGCATTAATCAGCCATTAACTATTTCTACCTACAGGGAAGAGGTTATCCTGATATTCCAACAAGAAGGTAAAGCTTCTGTTATTTGTATTTCATATCATAATAGTATAATACACACCAAACGCAACATCACTCTTAGATGTTTTTTGTACTTGTGTCTATTTCTTAAGCAGGTTCCTGCGGCTACTCGTCGAAAAACTGCACTTGCCAGTCTACTGTATTGATCATCTGGTAACTTGTTTTGGACAAAGTGATAAGTTTAATTAGGCGCGTAACGAATTAAGATGTTTTAATAACTGTGTTGAGCGAAATGTTTGTTTGTAGTATTGCGCGTTAAGAGTCCGTGATTGATTTGGCGAGTATGTTTAGTTATGTGTAGTTAAGAGGCGAATGAGCTCGTGCATACTAAGGCTATGTTTAGTGAAACTAGCGGTAGCTGTAAACAAGTTGTGTTAGCAATAGCTATTTGCTTTATAAAAGCAATTGGTAACATAGCTGTAATACTAAAGTGTATAATGATGTACAAGCAAAATGCTCGTTGCCAAACAAGCATTATATTATTGACGCTTCAAATGGCTTGTTGCCAAACACAGCCCAAGGATGGTTGATATTAAATTAATTATTAAGTTTCGAGCGTATTTGGCTTTAGCTGAATGTAGACAGTGTTATATGACGCAGTGTTATTTAGTTATATAAATGAGTCTCGTTAAGGTAAAAAGAACTTGTCTATGTGGTCAGCCAATTAGAGCTGCGGTTTTGGTTTGTGCAACTTTTATCTTGTGCAAATAAGAGCGATTAAACTAACCAGCTGTCTCTCGCTGATGTTTTTACACAGCTATTGCAGCCATGATACAGTTAAGGGAGTGGAGATTCTCACGCTGCATCGGGAGTGCTATGCACGTAGGGTAGGTGAGTATGTGGGAACGATGGAAGAGGTTTTGCAGTTAATAATATCCACTTAACATGTTTCTAAATTTTATTTATTTATTTTATTATTATTTTTTTTTCTTTCTCTTTCTCTCAGACGTTTTATTGCGAGTGCTACTTATTGTTCAACAACTTCTGCAAGAGAATAGACATGGGTCAAAGAGAGACATCTATTACATGCATCCTTCAGTGTTTCGAGGTGATTCACTTGTAATCGTTTTGGCACCATTTTCTAATATGTGATTAGGAAATTCGGTTACCTGACTCGGTGTAACTATTTCCTGAGTCTAATTATTATTTTATATCTTGTCTCATGCTAGATCAATCAATTGTAGACCGCGCCCTCAATGACATATGCATCCTTCTTCAGTGCAGTCGCCACAATCTAAATGTTGTATGTACTTCGATTGTCATGTTATTTGTGTAATTTAGCTTTTCGTGAAAGTTTCATTAAAGAGCCTATGGGTTATATTTCCATTGTTTATAACTTTCTATTTAATATTCAGTACGGGTATGGTATTATGATTTACACGTACCTCTATGTTTCCTTCCATTTATACTAAGTGATACCATTGCAAATTTTCATGAATCGGCATTTCAGCTGAATTAATTACACTTCTCAAATAACTTGCTGTGTTAGAACTATAATTCTAGACCCTGCAAGTCTAATTCCCTGTTCTGCCCCTTCTCCTTGCAGGTGTCTGTTGCGAAAGGGTGAGTGCATGTGCTAATTATTAAGGATTTGATGGAAGTGTGGTATCTGTATCATGCTGGTGCTCTTTGAGTACCTGTTATAGTATAGTCTGTTGCATAACCTGTCTTTTTCATCAAATTAAAAAAATAAATAAATAAATAAAATAAAATAAAATAAAATAAAATAAAATAAAAAAATCCATTGCATAATATATCATTGAGACTTGCCTTTCTTGCATCTATAAACCGTTTACTAGTTTCATCCTCTCAAGTCGTGAAAAATTTCACTATCTTTACTCTGGTGAGTTGAAGTTACAACAGCACTCATTAATCTTCTCAAATTTATGTTCTTATTATTGTTCCAGATTGGTGATGGGATGGCTCAGATTCTCAGAAGGTGATAGAATTTTCAACTGCCTAAACCACCCTGATACTGTAAGAAAGATACTGTCATTTTTCACGGGCTGTTGCTGGACTGAAATTGACAGTTGACATTTGGTTTCTTGGCAGGCACACTCTATTCCGGTACACGTTGAAGAAGTAAAAGGTGGTTACATAGCAGGAAGATCTCTAAATAAGATAGTTATGCTTGATATTCAGTCGCTCAAAACCTTCCAAGCTATGAGTTTCCTCTTAGTCTCTTCAGGAGTCGATATGCTGAGATAAATACTCGTTTTTGTTTTTTGCTTTATCTATTAATTGACGCATTTAAAATGATGAAATTTGCAGACGTTATGTATAAAGACAAAATAGAGCAGAATATTTCACATATCAAAATGGCATTTCCTTATGTATTCATATGTTTGGTTTGTAAGATAGAACTTAATAGCTATACATTATATTCATGTAACGGTGATAATACATCACTTGTCACTGATATGTTGTTCGGTTTTTGTGCATAGATATCATCAGTGTTGCAGATTACATACTAGTGGTGGAGAAAGAATCAGGCGAGGCCTTTCTTTAGCAAGACTTGTGGATTCGGCCTTTTTGCTATTTGAAAGTTGAAACTGATAGAACAGTTGTGTGTCTTCTACCATGCAGTATTTCAACGATTAGCAAATGATTGTTTTTCAAGACTAATCGATGCATTGTCAAGCAATTCATCAGTTGAACATATCCACATTATTCAGCCATTAACTATTTCTACCTACAGGGAAGAGGTTATCCTGATATTCCAACAAGAAGGTTAAGCTTCAATTATATGTATTTCATATCATAATACACACCAAATGCAACATCACTCGTTAGATGTTTTTAGTACTTGTGTCTATTTCTTAAGCAGGTTCCTGCGGCTACTCGTCGAAAAACTGCACTTGCCAGTCTACTGTTTGGTTGATTGTGATCCATATGGGTTTGACATCTTGACTACATACCGGTTTGGTTCATTGGTAATGTCTTTGGAGATGCTTTAAAGCTCATTATGTGGTTTTGATTCTAATTTCTAAACAAAGACAAGTAGTAGCTATATGTAGAAGTGGCAATTTCTTTTGATGTCAATCAATGAATAGGTTGATTTGGGTTCTGCTATTTCTCAAATGGGTGAAATGTAAACTTTTTTTTGGTAAAGTGTTTTAACCCGGTAAATAGGGTGAAATGTAAACTTAGCTAATAGCGGAACGGGTACGAATTGAAAGTCAACCATAGCCTATTTTTATCGCATACCATATCCTAATTCGTGTTATTTAAACCTTCTGAGTTCTGATTGTTGCTCAAATAATGTTGTTTTTGTTATCTCGATTAACAATTCACACTTCAATTATTAAGAGAGAAAAGTTAGATTATCTCAGACAGAACACTGTTTACGGGCAAACCAATTTGACCTGACTGTTTTGACCCCTTTACCTAACCTGCCCACTTTTGCCACTTCTACATATATGCACTGTGGTGCCAGAATAATATGAAATCTCTAAGCTAATTACTGGTTTTCTTTTTCTTTTTTGAAACCATTGTATAAGATACACATGTCAATAATTGCACCCGATGATAAACTTTTCTCCATTCTTAACATATCCTTAAAGCAAATGGCATATGATGCAAAGATAATGAGACTTCCTGAGATACATTGGCTTGGAGTATTCCCTTCAGATGCTGAGAAATATAGTGTTCCAAAACAGTGCCTTCTTCCTATGACAGATGAAGGTGTGATTCTGCATGCTTTACATGATGTTCCTCCACATTAGGGGTTGTTTGGATTGCTTATTGTTACGGCATTATAAAATAAGTCATTTTCTATAAGCAGATGAATTTGCTTATTCAGAACTGCTTATTTCACTCGCAAAGAATGTGATTAGCAGTTTAGATAACCAATTTCAAACACTCTCAAAACTGTTCATCTATTACGTCCAAAATGTAGGCATGTAGCAATCATCTAAGGTTTCTCTTACAGTGTTCTATTTTTCCTTTTTTATTGATTAAAACTGATCTCTATCAGATAAAAACGGATGCAATCTTGAACCGCTGTTATTTGCAGAGAGTAGTGCCACAGTGGAGGTTGAAATTGTTCTTTATCTTTTGATTTTTCTTTCTCAACAATACTAATAATAGTCCTTTTATAACATACATCTTCTTTTAATTAGGTTCGAACTACAGTTGCTGCTGGAAAGTGGAGTCAAGTTTGAGATTGAAGCATTGTCTGTGCACTCACTTACGTTTTTGTCAAAAGAATATCTGCCATCCAAAATCCGAGGTATATTTAATCGAACATCACAAACATTTACTCTAGAACCAATACTCTCTAAACATTATTCTTGTGAGAATGAGATATTGAAGCATTGTCTGTGCACTCACCTACGTTTTTGTCAAAAGAATATCTGCCATCCAAAATCCGAGGTATATTTAATAGAACATCACAAACATTTACTCTAGAACCAATACTCTCTAAGCATTATTCTTGTGAGAATGAGATACACTCTACAAATTGTAAGTGCCAACTACATAGAGAAACCTAGGACTAAAGACATCATGTCCTATAAATTCAATCACATAATACTGCAGCATATGGGATAACTGACACCTGATGTTAGGTCCTTGTGAGAGCCTGCAACCGTTTGGAAAATACTTTTTAGAAACATCCCCTGCACATTCTAGATGGTTGTGGGCAGTGTTCTCTTAATACACAGGATCGCTGTAGTAATAACTGTTGGCCATTGTAGCCCCCATAACCATAAAAACCTACATTACCATTATAGCCTCGATAACCATTAAAACCTACTTTACCATTGTAGTCTCCAGAACCTGGAGGTAGGTAATAGTCACCTGCCCCGTTTCCGTTGTTAGCAGAGGGGTTTGCGTTTACATTATGACAATGTTATTAGAAAGGTAAAGACGATGTAACTTCATTGAAGTTCTTTGTTCCCATTAGAAGCTTCAGTTAGGTCTTTCATCCATTTGATACTTGTCTCATTAGGTCATTCAGATTTGATGCTCAAGGAGATGGTGAACTGAGCCTAGATGTTAATGATCATGTTATAGTTCGCCAGGTACTGTTCTACCTATAGAATTTAGTAAATCCAAAGTGTGTGGGGCAGTTAACGGAGTAGAATGGGTAATTCTAGCACGGGTCAAAATGGGCCGCACGCACTTTTTCATCCATCTTTATTAATGCGTGATATATGATTACATAAACTAAACTGTTACAATTAACTCCAACTTGTTGAATAACGCCATTTAGAGGTTGTGCCCATTTTACCTGTTTCTTAGCTAATTATTGCTGTTTTCCCCATTTAACCGGTTAGACATAAATCATAATCCAAATTGACGCGTTATATGTATCTTGTATGTTGGATTACTTAATATACCCTTTTGCACACAAACATTAAATGATCAGTTTGGATTGGTCCTTGATAGGTATCTCCTTATGGTCAGAAGGCGAATGTAACAGAAAGACACGTTGATTTCCATCAGCTTATTTAGAAAGGCAAGATATCATTTATCAACCTTGTCTTCCAATCCGATACCATCCCAGCAACCCTATGAAACAAAGCCATTCCGTTGAAGATTAATATTAAAACGTGGCAAGTAATGAATGGTAGGATCAAGGTTATAAATAGCTCGAGGCGTGGCGTGGCGGCATGATCAAGCCTCACGTCTTTGCGGCTAAGGCGAAGCTTTTGCGTTTATAAAGCGTGGCATAAGACGACACAAAATATGAAAATATTTATATATTCATATAATAATTCATATATATCGAGTTTACAAAAACATGTGGCATAAGGCGGCATGACCAAGCTTCACGTCTTTGCGAGACTTTTGCGAAACCTTTGCGAGACTTTTAGAACAGTGGGTAGGATAGCAACTCATGCAATCTTGATTGAAAGAGCATTGATTTACACTTCGTTAGATGCCCATTATGTAATGAAGATATTAATTCAGTGGAAGAAAAATAAAAGCTTCATAAGATTGCATCAAAGCGCGGTCTTATAATCCTCATTTACACGTATCACTCAAAAGAGCATATAACGACAAACAAATACAAGTAACCAATAATCATATGAAACTCTTAAATTATTATACTATAAAACTTTTATAATTTAGATGGGATAATCGATTAAAAGAAACCGATTAGCCACTTATACAACAACACTTATCATTTTTGCACTCCCCAGTTCTGCAACCTAGCCCGTTACAAACTGTTACACAATCGTCTCTGAGCCCCGCATCCGCACAGTTCATGTCAACACACTTTACTGCTAAACACTCTGTAATAAACAATTTTTTTTTGTCAATTTGTATATGAAGTGAACAAAAGTAAATAAATAAAACAGAAAAGAGAGAGTAATGACATAAAGACATACTTGTACAATTATTATTTTCAAAATATTACAACAACAATTGTGAAACAATTTAATTACTTACAAAAAGCATGAATGGACAAATGTGTGTTTATTACTTCATATTAGAAACTAAAAACATAAACAATACCTGAACACACAACAGATGTCATGCAAAGAAAAATCATCACGAAAAGCACTGTAGCATGGGAAACATGTTTTGAAGCCATTCAATAGAATGCGATATCGTCTTTGTATGAATTTCCAAACACCTGCAGTTAAAGTCAATAGAATCTCTTATTTTCCTTCATACAAGTATTTCAAATTAATTGTATGAATAATAAAAAGATAGATTAACAAATCTATCCCCAAATAAACACTATTAGAACACAACCAAAATTAACAAACCTTTAATAGTGTTGGTTACCTGTTGTAGTCGATGCTTAATTGTTATGAAAGAAAGGCGTGACGATTTTTCTTCATAATGAGACATATATAAGAACGCAAATTGGTGGGCAACATGTAACGCACATGTAAGTCTAAGAGCATCACGTATGTTGGCGAGGAAGTTCATCAAATCTGAGCTAGCACCATTCGGCGCCGCAGAACCTTAGCCACAATATCTACAAGAAGTAAAATACTCCGTTAGCCATTCCCAATTCCCAAACACCACCATTGACCCAAAAGCCATTCGTTCCCCCAAATTTTAAGCGCCAAAATTAAAATAATAATATCACATCAAACAGATGATAATCAAAAACAAAAAAATGGAGAGAAAACGTTTAACTTCACAATCGAGCCAATTATTACTACAAAAAATCAAAGGTAAACATTCAATTTCGTCTATCAAAATTCGTACAATAACTAACTAACTAACTAATTAATTTACAGGTTTTACTCAATCAATCGTTGAAGATATCTCCAACGGCCATTCACCGGTGATTCGTATTAACCGTTTCCGTAATTACTGCTCTGATCCTTCTAGAAACTGGTAACTATAATTAATTTCTTCAAATTATTTTTTAATATCAGTGATTTTTATTTTTACTGTGTATATGAATTTGTGAAATAAGTTGTTGTTGTAGATATGTTGTATTGATCATCTGGTAACTTGTTGTGAACAAAGTGATAAGTTCGATTAGGCGCGTAACGGAATTAATATGTTTTAATACTGTGTAAATGTTTGTTTTTAGTTAGTGAGTTAAGAGTCCGTGATTGGTGTGGCTGAGTATTTTTAGTTATGTGTAGTTTTGAGAGGTGGCGAACGAGCGAACAAGCTGGTGCTGTGTTCGGCGATAAGCTTTTTGAAGCGTTTAGAATATAATGCTTGTTTGGCAACTAAGTGTTTAGTTTTTAGATTATGTTTTAACACTCCTATTCGAGACGCTTCAAAGATGCATTTAACGTTTAGCGTTTAACTTTTACGTCATTTTACAGTTTATGACTGTAGCTACAACTATGTTACCAGACGATTTTATAAAACATACAAATGCTAGTTTTGCCAAACATAGCCTTAGAATAGTTGATATAAGGGTGCGGGGTGGATAAACTAGGTATGAAGTTTCCAGCATATTTGGCTCTAGCTGAATGTAGACTTATATGTTATATGAAGTTAGTGTTCTTTAGTTATAATAAATGAGTCTTGTTAAGATAAAAATAACTTGTCTATGTGGTCAGCCAATCAGGGATGCGGTTTTGGTTTGTGCAACTTTTAACTTGTTTTCACGTTCAATTAAGAGTGATTATAGTAACCAGTTTCGTGTTGCGATGCTTTTACACAGCTATTGCAGCCATGATTCGATTAAGGAGTGGAGATTCTCACGCTGCATCGGAGTGCTATGCACGTAGGGTAGTGAGTATGTGTGATCGATTTAAGAATTTTCGCGATTATATTAACATGTTTCTAAATTATTATTTTTTCTCAGACGTTTTATTATGAGTGCTACTTATTGTTCAACAACTTCGCAAGAGAATAGACATGGGTCAAAGAGAGACATCTATTACATGCATCCTTCGGTGTTTCGAGGTGATTCACTTGTAATCGTTTGGTACCATTTTCTAACATGTGATTAGGAAATTCGGTTACGACTCGGTGTAACTATTTCCGAGTCTAATTATTATTTTATATGTTGTCTCATGCTAGATCAATCAATTGTAGACCGCGCCATCAATGAAATATGCATCCTTCTTCGGTCGATCGCCACAATCTAAATGTTGTATGTACTTCTATCATCATGTTATTTGTGTATTTAGCTTTTCGTCAAAGTTTCATTGAAGAGCCTATGAGTTAGAATATCGGCACATCCGATGTATTTCGTTGTTTCTATTTAATATTCAGTACGGGTATGATATTATGATTTACACGCACTCTATGTTTCCTTCCATTAATAAGCAGTGTCTAAGTGATACCATTGCAAATTTTATGAATTGGCATTTCATTGAATTAATTACACTTCTCAAACAACTTGTCAGTATTAGAACTATAATTCTAGACCATGCAAGTCTAATTCCCTGTTCGGCATTCTGCTTGTGTCTGCATTGAAAGGGTGAGTGCCTGTGCTAATTATTAAGGATTTGATGGAAGTGTGGTATGTGTTATCATCTTTGGTGCTCTTTGAGTACATTATCGATCGATGTGAGCAGGATATTGACATATGGGGGCAAAAAATATTGTCGTAAAAAAATTAACAATGAAATAATAGCGAACTTAACCGACTTAATATTGCATATATGAACTTTATATAGTGCTAAAATAACAACGAAACATACCTTATGTTACGTGAAAACGACACCATACTACATCCGTTAACCCAAAAATAGCAGCGTCCAGCAGCTATATACAACACCAAATTCAGCATATACAGCAGCTAAAACAACACCAAATTCAGCACCAAAAATCAGCAAAACAACACACTAACTGCAGATTCCAAACATTTAAAAAAAGCAATGAGAACATCCGAAAATCAAAGATATACAAAGACAAAACAACACCAAATATCAAGAAAAAAACACCTAATGCGAGCCAAACAAATTTAAAAACAAAGATAAAAGCCCCAAAATCAGTATAATACAACAACAAAATCAGCACTAAATTTCAGCACCAAAAAACATCTTTTCAACACCAAATTTCAGCCCCCAAAACAGCTTTTAGCGTGGAAAAAACTACCACAAACCTGTTTATAAAGTGCCAAAACAATATATATTAACAAGAAAATATGTACATATTATTTGAGCATAAACATAACAACAAATAATGCTTACATTGAGCAAACAAACATGTTAAAGATGGCCTTTACGATCGGTCATATTTTGAAACCGGTTCATCACATCTTCATCGATGACATTTGCAAGTGCTTCTCTTTCACGCCACATATAACACAAGAGTTTAAAACTCGACTAATTCGATTTCGCAACGATTTAATAATCTTCATTGCGTAAAAGCATCTCTCAACACTTGCGGTTGCAACGGCAAAATCAAAGCTAACTTTAATAATCGATACACCAAAGGATGAGGGAAATGAGACTTGAGTGTAGTATTTATATTCATGATCTAGGGACCTCAAAATAAATAAAAATGAGGGGGGGCGGCTACAAGTAAAAAGGGAGGGTTCGGGTTGTAATTTTTCGTATCTATCTCGTTTACCCATCCCCGAGCTCACATATCGTCCCCCGAGTGTCCCACGACATTTATTTAACTTCCCAACATCGTTACTTACGTTTTTCCATGAGTTTTGACTATTTATTTGTCAATCTTGAGTTACGGTCTAAAAGTTACAATAACTCTTGTTTTGGCTTTTCAGTCCGAATCGAATAGTGCTTACCAATTAGAGTTAAAACGCATACGATAACTCATTTAATAATGAAATAAACTCAGAAACCAATCGACGATATAAAATCAAGTCACGGTTTATAAAATAGTGTTAAAGACAAATCTCGGTTTAATTTAGCGAATGCGGTTACCTAAAATAAATTCCTAAATCAGGTTGTCACATTAGTATAGTTTTTTTTAACTAAAAATCTCAAAAATAAACACACAAAATGGATGTCCTTTACCAAACATCCTAATTGTAATAAATTTAGTCATGGTTCAATTTCATTTAGTGATTTACATTTATGTACATGTTTTTAATCATATTAAGATTCTTTGACGTTCATGCTAAGAGAAGCAACACACGTAATTTAAAGCTACTATATATTGTTCCAATTAGATTAACTTAAATGGAGCTTAGCTAACAAATTTTGGCATTTGTTAATTACAGTTGCTAAGTAAGTTTTGGAAAACATGTGCTGAAGCATGAAAATTATTAGCATTAAAATTGTGTTACCATTATATGCAGATTTAGGAGAACATGAAAGTGATTGATCTCATTCCTAAGCTTACAGTTAATTGGAGATTTGAGTGGAAATAATGTGCACACGCAATCGGCGTACAGAGGCGAGTCACCTTTTTCTTTTGGTTTTTCTACAGACGTGCACACATAGGAAGTTTTTTGCAGGTAAAATTTTTGGAATAGATGCTGCAATATCGATCTTGGATTATGCACAAGTACTAATTTTGTTATCCGAAATGTCGGTCAACGCCTCTTTTCGCATCTTACACCGGCTTTAAGTGATCCTCTTGGTAAGCACGCTAGATATTGTACTTATTTTTCCTTATTACACACAATAAACAAGATCCACAATGCCATTTACACACAATAAATAATGGATACTTATTCTAAGATCTGGTCATGAGCCATGATCAGATGTAACGATTGTTTGATTTTACAGGAGGTACACCAAATAATGTCTTTTTATTTTATCTTCGTAAGATCTGAAATCACCAAAAAGTTAATGCATTTTATGAAGTCAAAATATTGGGTTTCTGTGTTTCGGTATATCAGGTTTGTTTCATTTTATGTCAAAACAATATTGGGGTCGTGGCTTTTGACTATGTGGCTTTTGACGATGACACTATATATCGTGTGGATAAGGGCATCTATAAAAACCTTTAGCAACAACCACGTGGCTTTTAGCAAATGACATAAGAAAGGTTTCATCCATGTTCGAATGATATATCAATCGATGTCTTAAAACTTTCAGAGTAAAATTACTCAAGCTGCTACGATTGTCTAAAGTTACCGAAAATATTCTCTCACAATATAATGTAATATTGATTTTCATTTGATTTTTCTCTACTAAGACGCCAAGACTCGATGGATGACAAATTATCTCTTATCGTACATCGTCAAAGTTTTGGCCAAGCAGAGCTATCGAATTTTATTCTCTATTCTTTTGCAATTGGTGAGTGTGATAATGAGAATAAAGTGTAAACCAAATCTGGACGATTTTTTTCATATGGGTATCTAACCTGTAGAAATCTCTTAATCACATAACCTAACCAATTTAGTCAAATAGTTAGCTTACTATGCTCTTTATTTTTCCATTTTTTTTATTATAACACAATAAGGTTAATTAGTATCTATCAAACAGTTTTACCATGTTCGCTCTTATCTCTAAAATTGAGTGCTCATGTTGCTAAATCGATTATCTTTTCTCAAATGTGTCTTATGTTGTGGTTGTTGCCACTTCAGAGACTTTGGGAGTAATCTTTCTATAGACCAGTGAACGGGTTTGAAAGCGAAAAGCTTATGAGGTTGAACCGGTGCTGACTACCGATGCCGGGAGTAGTAGGATGGAAGTTGAAGGGTTGGTGTTTCAATCTTATGGTACGTTTCTTTTCTAAATTTATGCATCACTTATTTTCGTGGGTTGACATTTTAGGTAGTTAATGGTTTGTCTATGTTTTTGTGTGTGTAGGGGTGTCTAGTGGTAGCTACCTTGAGGACAACGCATCGTATAACGCACAACGTGTGAGAGGGAGGGGTTCTTAAAGTCTTGGGCTGATGGCGTGTGCAGTGGGTCAAAAAAAAGCCAACGGTTGCTGTTATTTCAAATTGTTGCGAACATCATTTTACTCATCTGTCATCGTGGGGATGCGCACACGTGTGGGTGTTGTACATAGGCTATAAACAACAAAGGAAGAAAATCTTTATATTACATTCGTTTTAATGTCTTATAGGAACCGACGTTAAGGGAGTGTTTGGATTAGCTTAATTTGCGTTGCACTTGATCAGGTGGTGCACCAGGACATTTGCAGATGTGTTCTTGGAAGACTTGCCACAAAAGACTAAAAGACGTGTTGCAATATCGATAGATTAACGTATTTTGCAAAAATCTAAGTGTGGTAAAACATGAAATGGGTATTGGATAAAATTTTATTCCAATTCAGTTTGTAAGTCTTGGATATGGATGTTCAACCTTTAATTTTGTTGTTGTACTCATTTGGTTGTCAAAATTTTATTTTGGCTATATTTGTGGTTTTCAGACTTTGTAATGTTGCATCTCTCAAGGAATGGTGAATGTAAATAAAATCAACCCATTCGTCATTTTTGAGACAAAGGTGCAACAAGTTATACACCCCACCGTAGCTATTATTTACGTACTGAACACCGCAGTGGCAAAAAATTATAGCAAATTTTCGCCATAGCAGTAGGGATACTACACCTCGTTAGATTTCATGGTTTGATTTTTTATTGTATTTTATTATTTTTTTAATTTTTTTCACATAGTAGCACGTTTTTCTTTAGAAACCCGCCTATAACAAGAATAGAGATTAATAGAGCCCGCTTTCCAAACCGGGCTCTATTTGCCTTCGTGATAGTCTCCCCTTTCGATAAAAGGTTGCTCAATTGTTCAAATAAAGGTTGCCCAATTGTTCATATAAAAAAGTTGCCCAATTGTTCGAGACAAAAAGTTGCCCAATTATTCGGATAAAAGGTTGTCCAATTGTTCGATAAAGGTTGCCCAATTATTGGATATAAGTGCCCATCTCATGTTTATTACTGCATAAGAAAAGCCAATGTTATTTATCACTCTTCACTTGTATTAAAAATAAGGAAAAACTATGGAACTTCTTCTTTTGGGCAAATTCTGTTTGGAACTTTTTCTTTTGAAGCAACTTCTTATTATAGACGCCGTTGACACATTAAACATGTTCGAACCATTTCAGTTTAAGCTAGCTTTTGATAAATGACCCTTATCATTTAGATACAACCCCAATTGACCCATTTTAAAGAACTTGAAAGTCCTCATATACTCAAAACTAAAGAAGTCAAGCAACCTAAGTTGCATACACTGGAACAGGTTGGCACTGTCTTAATATAACTTTATATGAGGAAATCTTATTGGGCTCTAATGCTTGAAAAAAAGTTAATGATTCTCAAAATCTAGCCTTCTAAATTGCACAATACATTGCAAATATGTAGTTTGTAAACTGCACAATACATTGCAAATAAGTAGATAAACTGCACAATGTAAGTTTGACAAAGGCCATGGTTCTAGTACATTAGCAGAAGTTAGTATAAAAGTAAGCACTATACATATTTTTTATACGATTAGTGGTTACTTATGGTATCATATTGAGCCGATGTGTAGGTGTGGGTTACCTGCAAGAAAATTGTTCTATTCACTGGTTATGCAATATAGTAGCCGTTGCAGCGCATCATCCTTCTTGCTTCGCTTTTTGTGCTTGCAGTTGCTTGGTTTTGTATGTCATCCATTAACAGTTGCCAGCGAGCAGATGGGTTGGTCCTTCGGTCTTCGTTGCAGCCTCGTGTACGGGCCCGGTGAACTCTGTGGCGACAGAGATGGGTGTTTGCCATGTTTTTTGCACTAGTGACATGCCTGGTGGTTCCTCTGCTGGTGTACTTTCCTTTGGTGTGTTCATGGGTGTCTGCAACATTTCGGTTGTGGCTGATAAACTGGATCCTTCTTCTATTGGTATAGTTGGTTGTGTTGTGGCTCCTGTGTGAGCGTCTGGCCCAGTTAATAGCAGCATTTCGGTTTCTGCATCTGTGACTTTTTATAGATTCCTATACAAACAAATCAATTTCACCTGGTTATTCCTAAAGATGACGAAGTGGCAATTTATGTAATGTATGGTTATTATAGCGAACGTTAGTCGCTAAAAGAGTATTCAACGCTTTTTTTTTTTTTTTTTTTTTTTTGTTAACTATAAGAGAAACTTGTTTCAATGAAAATACAACATGAATTATGAGTTGTAAAGTGACGATACAAATGATAGCAAGTATTATAGATATCACCTTCCCAATGTTTCTCGGAGTGGATTAGTGGAATCGTGAAATGCATAATTACTGAAGCTCGTTTTAGTCATGACCACATACGGTCAACACAATCTTTAATCTATAGTCAAATGAAACCTTTATTTTAAGCTATTAAGTGAATACACATATACATTAATACATAGCCTAACATGTTCTTTAAGCCAGTAAGATAATCCAACTAAGGCCTTTTTAGAACATAGGAAAAAAGACAACCCATTTCTTAATATGATTATAGTTTATTGAATTTTTTCAAGACAAGAATGAACATACCAAGAAAACCACCAACAGCTGCAATACCTTCATTCGCTACGAAACTCAGAGGCAGAGGCATCCGTAGTATAGCAAGCTGTAAACATAAAGCAGACTGAAAACGCAAACATGAATACAATAATGTACAACTAAAAGACGGTAGAAGCGTATGTAAGCATACCAGTAAACAGATCAGTAGCCGATCATCAATTTTCCTCTTCCCTTACCATCAATGGATGCATCCAAAGCCGCTTCCCGAAAATGGTATGACGCCCTCTCGTGTAACGGGTCTGGCTCGTTTATCGTTATACCACTCGACGAATGGATCGGCATACCCATGAGACCCTCCTTGTTAACAGGGCTTTGAAAACACTCTGAACACAGTGCAACGAATCAACTACATCTACAGGAGTATGAATCAAAGGTACGAGGTTTTCACAATTACCAGAAGGCAAACCGCATTCGACACCCATATCAGCAACATGACTAAGACACTCATCCTGCTCCAGCCCTGGTCCTTATAGGTTCTACGCACAACCTTGCTGTTGGTTCGCATAATTAAGCAAAGAACCCAAAGGCAAACAAAAATAGCAAAAGCACATAGAAGATGCACATATAGCAAGACTTATCACAAAAGTATAAGAGCTAAAAAACGCATCCAAAAGAATCGACATGACACTGATAAAAGAAATCACCCAAGTAGATAGACAAAGAAAGCAACCACCATGGACACTGATACATCCTTTTTACCTACGGCAAATAAACGCAGAAACGGAAGATAAGCCGGAAAACACCGCAGCAGTTGCAGAGCACGTGCCAGGAGTAGTTTGCGAAGAAAGAGGCAATTAAGATAAATTTGAGAAAACAGGCGGTTGCCGCACTTATTTCGACTTTAAACGGTAAATAAGATGGGCTAAGAATTTAGCTGGGCTGGGCTAAGCCAATGGAAAAGAAGCGATGACGCAAATTTGACGTCAGGATGTAGAACGTTATTGACGCTCTATTATATATAGTATAATATTGATAAACCAAATGCTCAGCTTCTATAACATTGTATGACCCAGTCAAATTCAAAGAACCTTGTCCATGAACACCAAGATTTGCATTTGATTGTATCACGGATCCCCTTGACACATTAGATTGTTGTTAACCACTTTTCAGATGAAATTTAACTAAGACTCTTAAACATGTTTCAGCTAGGGAAAAGAGAAAAGGTTACCTTGTGAACCAAAAAAATGCTAGCTTCAACCAATGAAGTGGAAATAACTGGATCCCCCTCGTCATCACCATGTATAAGGATCTTGGAATACAACCTCAAGTGCAATTTAACAGACATTCGCGAAGCCCCGTATATCTAAAAAAAATCATATTAGAGTAACTGATAAGAGTACCACTGAATTTTTTTATAATTCAGTGTTATGCTATAGAATAATAGGACTTGCCAAAGCATTTACAATGCAGAAAATCAAATTGGAATAGAAAGAATAATCCACACAAGTAGAAGGATTTATAGCTAAGTTTTAGAAGGTAAAAATATTTTACTAACCTTATTGAGGGCATAGATGTTTGGATGGTAATTATATTAAAGATAGTGGTATCAAAAGGATCCTCCAATAAAGCCATATATTTAGGTTTTAATACTGTCCAAACCTGCAACATACAAAATGTTAGAAAGGGTAACTCGTAAAATGAAAATTTACCTTATTTTTTACAAACTTACCTTCTGCCAAGATATTCAAGAACGCTGTAGAGTTGGAGGTGTTGTGGGATAAGTTCTTACCTCATGATTATCAACAACTTATATCGAAAGTTTGTGTCGTCCTGTGACGTATAAATCCAAGAGGAACTGTTTTTAAGCTTTCCAGACCTCTTCTCATTGATGGTGGCCTCAAGGAAAACATTTTTCAATATTTTTTTTGGTTTTCACTTGTAAAAATTTAGTTCATCGACATAACAAAGTTAGAAGTTTTATCTGGGAGGATATCGCCAAGACTAAAAAGATAAATGGTCACCAAATGTTCATAGGTGGCAAAATTGGTGGATCGGGTTCAGGTCAACACATTTTTTTGTATGGGTAGAAAAGGGTTGGGTTGACCCGTAATACTTTTTTCCAAATTTTGTATAACAATAAATATGTGAAATATAATGCAAGACTTAGAATAAGAACAGCGCAACTTTTTCATGTGCATTTTATATTTAATTGACTATGTAACGTTAATTTCAACAAATATTGCAGGCTTGTCGATTGAACATTAAAAGCTTGATGATTTGGTATGAAGAGTACCTTGTCCATTAGCCAAAATCCAACAGACGGCATGTATTGCACCAGGTACATAACAGCAAGCACAGGCTGCCAGAAGAACTATCAATATTAATCTATATTCATATAAAAAGAGCTAAGTTTCAAATGTAAAACGCTTATGAAACATATATAGGATCAAGATTAATGTTTTGTAGCACTGAAAAATATACCTGGTAAGATATCCAAGCTTCCTTCAAACCATGACTTGCAGCAACTAGCGAAGCTCCGCACACCTCTCGACGATACTGCTTCGACCCGTCTACTTATGATTGGGTAGATTCAGGTTATATTTACCTATGATGGATAAAATGAGTAAAAGAAAGATAGCTTGAAAAGAAACCGTCAAAAGGGTCAAAAGTTCCTAAAGTGTATCATTAAAGCCAGGTTGTAAATATCGCCGGCGGTATCACGCGGTCGACCCCGCCAAGTGACATATCGGTCTTGGCGGCGATATGACGGCGCCATGGCGAGACCATAAATTATAAAGGAATTTATTTTAAAATAATAAATATTAGCAACAAAATTAGTCAATAACCACAAAAACTAAAAAGTTTAACATCCTTAAAAAATAAAACCATAATTCCATAATTATTTAAAAAAAAAAAAAAGAGTTTGACCAAGTTGACCAGACCGACCGATTTTGACCATGCCCAATTGTTTGACCGATATGCTATAATTTGTGGCGTTGGACCGCCAACCGCCATCATTTTTCATAATGAGACAACTATACAACATGAATTTTGATACTTTTGACTGTTTTCTGACATCATGTCTTATATGTTCTATATCTTGAAAGTTAAAATTAGCAAGTTCTTACGTAACAAGGATTACCCCGAAACCGCCGCGTTGCGGCGGGGCATTTGATATTTATCAATCAAATTACGCACAAAGTATCTCCAAAAAATCTACAAACAACACACAAAGAAGTGCTAAAACCTGGAAGTTGTACCTGGATGTGCATGTTTGGCAGCTGTATAAGCTTACGTGGCCAAACCCACTAAAACATACCCACTTCAGCCACCATTTTAGCTCCCAAACGTACCCATTTCAGCCCCTAGTACAGCCGTCAATCCCACGCCCATTTCAGCCCCCAAACTGACCCATTTCAGCTCCAAAAGCACCACTTCAACCACCATTTTAGCTCCCAAACGCATCTGCTTCAGCCCCTAGTTCAGCTGTCAACCCCACACCCCTTTCAGCCCCAAAGTGACCCATTTCAGCCCCAAAATTATCCACCTCAGCCACCATTTTAGCTCCCAAACGTATCCATTTCAGCCTCTAGTACAGACGTCAATCCCACACCCATTTCGGCCCCCAAAGCGATCCATTTCAGCCCCGAAAGTACCCACTTCAGCCGCTATTTTAGCTCCCAAACGTACATTTCAGCCCCTAGTTCAGCCTTCAATCCCACGCCCATTTCAGCCCCCAAACTGGCCCATTTCAGCTCTCAAAGTCACCCATTTCATCACCCAAAAGCCACCCATTTCAAAGGTTGCATCGGCCTCGCAATAGCTTCCATTTCCTGTTATATCAAACATATAAATTCAATATAATCACGACTATAAAGACTGACATGAGATAGCGCTAAAATTGAAAGTTCAAGTATGATCTTCTAATCATGTACAGTAACTGCAAAATCAAAAAGTTAATCCCCATCGTGCCTCATTACATTGGCCAAAACGAAAGTTCGTGAAATTTACCACGTGATTTCTGATGGCTGCTGGATTAGTTTACTGTAGCAGAAGGTACGCTTGTCCAACACAACCCATTCCAGGTAGAAGACACTGGTTTCACGAACACTACCCACCGTAAATTGAAGCACCACTGGGGCCGAAACAGTGTCTGAATAAACAGACCATGACTGTATTGTGTTACTGTTCTGCACATATCAACAGACCATGACTGAAATTATTATACATTCATCATCCATTCACTTTGTAGTGAAAGTAACCCCCTATATATAAATCATACTGAACCTTAAAAAGTTTGTGAATCAGTTTTCTATTCACATACACCAGAAACAGCATATATTATGCACGAGACACTTCTTTTGAACCGGCAATAAAAATTCAGTTGAATAAATAAAACGGTAGAAACCTTAAATATCAATCTACAGACTAACATACATGATGAAAGACCGTTGACCATCGTTTCAAACACTACTAACATACAAACTATAAACTCTAGCTGTTATTCATAATTTATATACATTCACATCAACTAACCTAAGTAAAATTTAAAACCGGCAGAAACGATAACAATAACAATGCATACACAATTAAAAGCCTACAATGCTCTAACATTGCCGAAATTTAGATAACACGCTTCGTTTGACAAAAAAAACGCCGCTATATCAATATAAGCAAATTTTCCTACTCGATTTACCATACCTTAACAAACTAATCACAACAATGTCAACAATGATATAAACAAAACACTTACAAAGATACGCAGCCCTAGGGTTACTCGCTTCAACTTCATTAGCAACACGCAAAATAGGCGCAATCTCAACGAAAGACGACGGCACCACCTCTTCTGGCGATTGGGCTTCCATTGCCGAAAGTGCTCCTCCTGTTTCACCTTCTATTGGCGATTGGGAGGGGTGGGAGTAGTTTAATCGCCGTCTACGGTGAAAATCATCGTCGTCGGTAGGAGATGGCCGGCGCCGGAGGAGATCGCCGAGAGAGGAGTTTACAGAGATTTGGGATTGGGGAGAGCAGTGACGGAACAGAAAAATAAAATGTGGGGCAAAATGTTTTTCTACAATAGTGAAAAAAAAAAACTTTAGTAACATAAATTGTGCATTTTACTTAGTTGGTTTATTATTGCCAGGAACGATGATAAGATTCGATTGGAATGAGATGGAATGATAATTTTATGAAAAAAAGTTAGATGATCACGATTGTTTATGTTTGGTTGATAAAATATGGTATGAAAAAAGTGTATAGATATTTGAATTTGTAGTAAGAAAGATGGCCTACACGAGAATGGATTTCATAGACACTAAATTAAACAGAATTAATCTATCTATGATATCCCATTTCATTACCTACCACAAAACAAAACAAAGAACACTTGCTATGACTTGAAAGTCATAGTTTCATTCCCTTTATGGAACCAAACGGACCCTTAGAGACTAAGTATTTATCTTCGCTTTAGAGTGTTGCGTGGAGGCGATTTGAGTTTTGTGGGGTCACTTTGAGAAAATGTCAAAATAAAAAAATTGCACTATAATCTCAACTTTTTCGATTGTGGTAGAATGAAGAATCTACCCATACTTCTAACATAGGTTCGTCCTGGGAGAGTAACTGAGTTGGGTTTAGGAAGCAAAAGTTTTAATAAGGAAATGCCAAAATTTTGTATGTAAAATGACGAAAAAACCCTTTTAAAAAATACGGTTTTCAAATTTTGAAATTGCCCAAAACAATACCTTAAACATACGGACACTTGTCACAATTTCGATAGGTTGCCCAATGACAATTCCCTCTCTATTTTCAAATAAAAATGAAAGTGATCCGAAAAGTGATAAGTTCTCGCAAGGCCTATTTGACTAATTTTCCTATTTAAAATATATTGAAACAATGAAATATCTCGGCGATATTAAAGGTTAATAAAACATACTTGTTTGTTTATGAAATATCACAAGTGATATTAGACATTAACTTTTTTATATAAAATATCACAATTGATATTAGACATGTAATATAATAAAGTTTAGTAATAAGCATGAAAACGTGTGGAAAATAGATGAAAACGTATAAAAAGCGCAAAAATGGACAAAACGTATGAAAGCGTGAAAACGTCTCGAAATGCAGACAAAAACGTGTAAAACGAATAAAAAGCGTATAAAACCATACGAAGGGACGAAACATATAAAACGAATGAAACGTATGAAAGCGAACGAAGCGTTCGAAAACAGACGCATGGCGTCTAAAGATGGACGAAACGTAAAAACGGATGAAAGCGATATAAACCTATGAAACCGATGAAAACGATAGAAATGGACGGCGTCAAAACGGATGAAAACATATAAAAGCGGACGAAAGTACATGAAAACGTAAAAATAAACGAAACGTATGAAATGGATGAAAACGTATGAAAACGGACGAAAGTATATGAAAACAAACGAAACAGACGAAACATATGAAACGGACAAAAGGTAAGAAAGCGAAAACGTCTAAAAGCAGATGAAAGTATTTAAAACGATGAAAGCGGACTAAAACGATATAAACCTATGAAAACGGATGAAACGATAAAACGGACAAAAATGGACGAAAATACATGAAAACGTAAAAAATGGATGAAAACGTATGAAAATGGACGAAAAGGTATGAAACCGGATGAAAGCGTATGAAGACGAATGAAAAGGTAAGAAAATAGACGAAAACATATGAAAACGGACGAAAACTTAAGAAAATGGACGAAAATGTTGGAAAGCGGACGAAATAGATGAAAACAGACGAAAACGTATGAAAACAGACGAAAACTTATGAAAGCGAAGAAAAAAACGCGAATAAAAAAACGTGAATAACGTGAATTAAAAAAGAAAGAAAAAAAAGGTTAGTTTATAAAAAAAATATAAAATAAAATAAAATAAAAAGGAAAGACAAAAACACAAGAAAAAAAGGAAAGACAAAAACACAAGAAAAAAACATGGACTTAGGTTTAAGTATTACTGTATATCTTAGGTTAATTCCAACTATTAAATCAAACTAGATGGAAGGTGAGAATTTGTTCCTTGATAAGCATGAATTTTTATGTAACCAAAATAAAGTGACTCTAATTTGTTAAAGTAGAACAATCTCCGTATACCATTTACTCTTGTAGGGTCTATTCGGATACGATTTGATCAAAGAAACCTGTCATCGTATAATTTTTAAAAAGATATTGAAGAGAAGTTGTTTACAAAGTTTGCTTTATATTTATTTATCTATACTACATATAATAGAAAAACGGTCAAGGGTGAAAAGTTGAAAAGTGGAATTGTTAAAATTGGTCAAATGAGAGATAAATGCATATGTAATTAATACTCTTATTAAAACACCTCATTACTTAAAAGTACAATAATTTATTCACATTGTACAACAAATTAAAATCACATCTACCAAATTAAAACAACCAATTAAAACACCCCCTACTAAAAAGTACAATAAAATCTTCATAACGTACAATTTAAAAAAAGCTACAACATAATCCAAAATATAAAATAATTAAACACACTAATTAATGATATTTTTAAAACACCCTAAAATGAAAAGTGCATGTTAGTATACACATTATACAAATTAATAAAACACACAAAACTTTATACAAGCTAACAAGTTGATGTTACATATAGTTTTGAAACCGGACCGACCGGACCAACATGTTCAACAAGGAACCGATGTTGCCACCGTTCGGCAGTAACCAATTAAAGCCATCCCAAAGCGAATCGAGAGGACACCATAAAACTAATACAAACTGGTGAATCGTGTCTCATCGAGATCTATTCTATGGTTAATCGTCATAGGGTACTCTGCTATATCTTAATCTTAACTAAATAAAATGAAAAAATGGTCAAAGGTGAAAGTGAAATGTTGAAACTTGAATGTTGAAAGTCAAAAACCAATTATCTTTGGTAACTTTATAAAACTTATCTCTCTCACACACACCCCTTTTCATCTCACACTAAACACACACACACAAAATAATACCACCCTACCCACCACCACAACTCCCACCACCGAACCCTACCACCGAAAGTCACCTCCACCGGTCGACACAACTCCCACCAAAATAATTCTTGTGTGTAGTTGTAAGGTTGTTAGTAATTTGTATGTTTGTTGGTAGTTTGTAAGTGTATGTAAACTTAGGCATTTTGAATTTGTTATACTGTTGTTTTGTAAGTCTTTGGTGGTTTCGTTGCGGTAGATATACCAGAATTTTAACAGGATATACTGTAGAATCAGTTCAGTTCATGGTTTTGTTTTAGGTTGTTTTGTCTATTGATTTTTTGTTGATGTCTCAAAGTGGTTTTCTTGGTTGTGATGATATGGAAAACATCGTACATTGAAAAATATGAGAACCCAGAACTATCATGCTAGAATAAGAATTCAAAATTCAAATTTCTTGAATTTTAGTCAACTTTGCAGTATACCATTTAGGCTCTATTATATCTCTTATCTACTAACTATAAAGAAAAAATGGTCTTCCTTGAAAGTGAAAACTGAATTTCGGTCAACACTTTAAAACTGAATTCGGTCAACTATTGTGGTGAGAAAGGAAACTATGGCGTTAAATGGCTATGCGTTTAAATGGAAACTTTAAAACCTGTATTCAACCATGTCTAGACGTTTAAATGAAAACTTTAAAAGTTGTATTCAACCATGGCGTTTAAAAAAAACTATTGCTAATCTCGGAAAGATTAATGCATTCTCTTCCTAAAATGCAAAATTGACTCCAACATACCATATTCACATGAATGCTAATCTATGAAATTATACGATATAAAAGTGAAAGGTTGAGGCATAAAGACGAAAGATAAATGTTTGTATTCACATTTTTTTGTTTATGTGCACTAACTATTTATGTAGTACAACTCTCTAGGGACAAAAACAAATGGTGTTAATTGCTCCTTCCAACAAAAATTGCGTTATTATTATTATTTTAATATTAATTGATTAATGCAACTTACAAAATGCTATAAAAACAATCTTAAATACAAACAACGCTATCAAAACAATATAATTATTCAAAATGGATTCCTTAACGCTTAAAATACTGATTCATGAAACAAATTTAATCGCCGCTAAAATTTTGTCGAAACTAGAAACCGCTGCCGCTAGGCGTGGGTACTCGTCTAGTATCTTAAACGAACAAACCAAGATTAGAAATATCTTAATTGCATCCTCAAATTTCAACCTTAAAAAGCAAACAAAGATCATAAATATAGCACATTTAGAAAATACCTAATTGCATCTTCAAATTGCAACATTAATTTCCGGATCTATCAACTACTGATCTCTAAAGAAATCAATATTTTTAAGTTATTACCGTAAGAGTATCAACCACCATAATTACTTCTAATCATAACAAAAGAAAGTACGAATAAAAAAAGATTAGTTAGATAATACAGTATCACATAACAGGTTATAATCATCCATAAAATTATGGAAAAGATGTTTCTAAAAAGGTACTCATGATAGATTGTAATAATGGAACATCTAAGATAACATAAATTTTTTTTGCATATCACGACTGGTTACTAATTTTATTGCGGTTGTATTTTATGCATTTCGACTTCAAAATATTGCAACGAATGTGACATATGTAAATATATTTTGATTAATCATATATTCAAATTAGACTAATCAAATGATAAATTAAAAAAAAAAAAAATTACCTTTGATAAAAGATTTTTTTGACTTCTTTACAGAAAATATTTTTTGTACGATTAGTGATATGACCATGTTCATATTCGCAAATGACCATCTCTAAGCCTCTTTCGCTCTTAACACGTGACATGAAAACCGATACTTGGACATGTGTAAAAATATGATGCGACAAATACAAACTTACTTCCAAAAAATTTTTTGGTAGAGTAAATAGCGCATCTAGAATAGCATAAATAGTTTTGTTAAGCATGAGTAACAGAAAGAAAATATATACAAACATTGGATTTGTTGACTTATTGTTTACTTGAGTTTAATGACAACTTTCTTATTCGTGTTATTCATGAAAGTATATATGCGTCAAATGCAAAGCTTTTGAAAAAAACGCCCTTTATCATGTCTAAAAATAAATAAACAAAATTCAACCCATGTTTAGAGTGTTGGGAATGCGAATTTACTATTAATGACGTTTTTCTTCCCAAATCACCATCTCACTACCATCTACCTTTAATGACTAATTCTACTTCAATGCTAAAAAGTCTTTGCAAATATTTTGTTTTCTATTTTTTTAATAAAATAAGTAAGTTGTGAGAGAGACTTTAGTTAAAGTCACTCCTCAAATGACGTGAAAATTCTCAAATCAGAGGAAAAAAAGCGATTCCTACAATGAGTAAAAGCTTTTCTACAATTTTTTTAAGCAAAAAAAGTCATCGCTCTATCTCCCATTGAAGATGTCCTTATAAACGCCTGAAATCCTCACGAAGTCCAAAGGTTTTTCATGTACATGATTCCATATTCAAGAGACTAATCGATATCGATATTTTGTAGAATACTATATTTATATGTATTGGACGTGTCGCTCATGCCAGTCATCATCATCGATCGTGTTTCATGTTGATAGTGTAGAGTATATTTATGAGACTATTGCACAACAAATTACATGGTATTTGACTTAAGTTTTGTAATAGATAATAGAGTAATACTATACGAATGAAAAGACAACAACGTCATACATTATTATGTTCACTTCCGTGTTCCTTTACATATGAAATCAAATCCCAACAAAACCATAAAATGATGCGTGAATCTCTCTATATCACTTATTATTTCAGCTCCTTTAAACAAAAATCAAGTCACATATACCAAAAAGATTAAAAAAAAAAACATACATTTTTTTAACAGCAACGATCAATACAATACATCCGAACAAACATTGAAAATGAGCCTCTTTCAATTTACTTACAACTTAAACCAACATAATAACAAACAATGATTAATGATGGCTAAAATACAACTAACAAATGATTTTGGTGAGTGTCATCTATATCTATCTTATTTATAATGGAAGAAATGACACTTCACTCGCTATTTATTATTTTAAGATAACCATAAATAAATTTTAAGCAAATACTACCTTATAAGCATTATTTACAAGTATCTAAAGCACGCATAAAACTAAAAGCGCACTACTCATATAATACAATTAATACACTATTAAAAACATCATTTCATCCAAAATTCAACCTTTTACCATAAAATACAATATAATTAAGCTTCCACACATGAATAAACTAAAAATAGATTTTTAAGCAAATACAAGTGAATAATCATAATTTACAAGTATTTAAAGCACATATAAAACTAAAAAATCTATTCAACACATACAATTAATCATTATTAAAACAACTCTTCATCAAAATATACAACTATTCGATCACAATTTTGCAATCTAATTAAACTTCCTAAACATAACTCTGAAAGAAGTGATCAAAACAAAATAACTTTTTTGCCTAAAAATTTAGTCATGGGATACTTGCATGATTGCGTCGGCGGACCTCTTAGTTATAATAAATGAATGATTTTGGTAGGAAAGTAACCTAATGAAAACATGATTTCCTATATTTAGATGACCTTTCATAAATATCACATTCAATATTGAACCACATTTCCAAACTAATTGGAGGCCTTTCTAGAAAGCAAGTGCACTTCGGCTATAAAAAAAAGTCGGACAATTTTACGTTTTCATTCCTCAAACAAAACAAATATCAGCTTTTTGATTTTTTTTATATTATCGAAAAAACCAAGCGGTTACAAGAAAAAAAATATATCCGCACCGGTCGAGCAAAAGTACATCGTCGGTCTAGCAAAGAAAAAAGTCAACCATGAGGCTTCCTTTACTTAAAAAACACTCGTTAATTAAAGATCATATTAATCGAACAAAAAGCCATGATCGCACAAATGTCGACTTTGGTCGTAAAAACATCTCCATAACAATGGACACTTGTCAAAAATAATGTGGATTCGCACAGTCTTGCCTTCGTACACACTAAATTTGGAAAGCCAAAAAATGTGACCATCGTTAGACAAATACGACCTCTGTTTTGTCTTTTGAAATTGATTCTTACAAAATACCAAAGGATACAAACTTCCTAGATAGGGTAATTAGGAGAACCCAAGTCATAAAGCAATGACGTTTATTTTTTTTCTCTTCACTAGCAGTCTAAGGATCCAGTTATGTAACCTAAACGTCTAGCCAATATCAATGAATACCTTGTCTGTTAGTGACATGTACAAGTCTTTTGATAGTACAAAACTTAAATTTTCTTTATAGTAGCCAATGACCTAAATTTATGAAAGAGGGTAGCTATCATGATGGTATCTTTTAAAGATGTGTACATAGTCTAATGGTGTAGCTATCATGATGGTATCTTTTGGTTTGTGTTTAAGGTTTACAAGTGTTGATAAATGATAAAAGGGAGGTGAATATTTATGTGTTTTGGTACCAATTTTATAAATGTTTTTTCATACATAAATTCACGATGATGTTAATCGGTGTGTCTTATATAAATTTGGGCGCGCAAGATAATCCAAAATAGGCCTTTACTTACGAAATTTGAAGTACCGTATACTAGTAACCACTCATATTTTAATGTAAGTATATTTATCCTTCTACTTAGGTGGAACTATTCGGTATTATTTTCAAAAACATCATAGCTAAAACTATTTCTTTAAGACATGTTTTAAGCTAAAAATATAGTTTACTTCAAAAATATAGTTTTACAATAACTTTTGGTTTAAAAGTTCCCATATAGTGATCCACTAATTTTAAGGGGTTAAATTAATAAAGTGAAAAGATAGGGGTTGAAAAAGGATTAGGATTTTACCGTATTCGTTTGAGCATGAGGGTAATCTGTCTTTCCTTGTGATTATCGTTGTCTTATTGTAAGCGTTTATTTTATAATTGAATGTCTGATCGTAAAAAGCAACATTCACTCTTATGTTGAATAAACGTTAGAGGATCACTATCCTGAAAAAATAACGCTGAAGACAAATTAAGCTTGGGGCCCACACATTATATTTCTTAGACCTTTTGGTTATCTTCTTCAGGAGACTCAGATCTCATCTCACTTCCTCCATTAAAATGGAGTAAAAAGCTTGTTTTTTCTGCTCCAAAAATTCTATACATTGTATCCTACAAATCATCTTCTAACGATATTAAATCCTCCAAAAATGAATACATACTAATACCGAAGGTTTTGACATCGGAGGCCCCTAAAAAATGAAGGCTCTGTACGGTCGCCTATCCCGCACATGCTCAAATCCGGGCCTGATGTTAATGAGACATGTGCAACGTTGAATAAAACACATTGTGATCTCTCGAGTCTTTTTATATGTTATATACTTATATTACTTTATGACTTCGAGTATGGGAATGTGTATATTTTTGTTTTGTTTTCGTTTCTATTTGCCAACAAAATAATTACAGGATTATTGAGAAATTTTGGGTATATATTGTTTATAAAAGTACAAGCTATCCTTTTAAGAATTAATGTTCTTTTGATTTGCGAGTTTCAATAGCTACAATTTTTGTACAAGAGAAATATGGGTTATCTAGTACATTAGTTATGAAACTTTTGTGTGATTATATAGGTTTGTTATCTATTATAGCTATTTCAAGTGTCAAAATTTTTTGAGTGAGTAAGATTATCAAATAGTTATCGATAAATAAAAAGTTGCCCAAGTCATTTAGTCTAGCGGTACGTGAGTCAACCATCTAAGGTTGTGAAACCAGTATCGTGAGAGGCATTTGAGGCGAGGGGACGGGGTTAGGGGTTCCATGGGTCTTAGAGCCTATAAATTTTTTCGATATAATGTTAATTTTTGAAAACAACACAGATTTGTCTTAAATGACTCGGTCGCGAAATATGTTTAGTATTACGGTTCGAAAGATTTTATCTGCAAGTCATATTTTGTCTTGGCTCGTCCTGTTTGTGAGATATCTTGTGAGATGGTTGGTATAGGTGTGAAAAATATTAGTTATAAAAATAAATAAATATATAGTTAAAGAGGTTTTGGATTCAAAACATTAAAAAAAAAAATAATGCCTACTATCTAACTTGCATTCAAATTCTAACATCGTTTTTATACTATAATTCTTGGGATTTAAAATTACGTTAACCAAATAACGCATACAAGTAGGCGGTGATATGGATCTAGTAATCGTAATTAGGTTAACACGTATAATGAATAATTAATGAATAAAGGTAAAATAGAAACCTAACCTTTCGTGGCAATTGAACTCGAGTGTAACGAACAAGAAAACCAATACGAAACCCAATTATCTAAGTTAGACACCTCTCACGAGTATCACACACAAACACGATAACCGTATCGTTCGATAATGAAGCTAGTCGAGCGTATTAAAACCAATCAACCTTTGGCTAAACACTTGAATAACCCGAACTAGAAAACACCCAAGACTTGGTTGTTACGATCGAGCAGAAGAAGCGACCAAAAGCTATTTTCAACTTTACGATGTCGAATAAGTGTTGTCCGATATCCTCCTTGATGTTGCATCGGTAGTGAGCAACGACCGAAGCGAGAAAAACAAACACCACCTTCACATTATTTGAGTACAAGGAACCGGAGGAAAACACCGATTAATCAAACACTTAAACGCTTGAGCGTAGCAAGTTTAGGAGCTTAGAAAACCAAACAAACCTAATCGATTGGAGATCAATCGATTGAGTTTAAGTTGGAAATAGTGAATCGGTTAGGGTATAGTTTAGGATGGAAGATAGAAAGAATATCCCATAGTTTCCTTGGGGTATCCTACAAAGATATATATGACTCTAGGTTGAGTTTGGTAAGTGTATCACGCTTAACAAGAGCCTCACAACCCGGACTTCTAAGTAAGGCGACTTGGGAGCTTGCCCATACCATGCCAGTATGGTGTCTTTTCAACCTTCTTGGTTGGAACCATATTGAGAATCGTCGTGAGACTCGAGGGCATAATCCCAAAGGACTTTGGAAGAGTAGTTTGTTTCATCATAGAACGCACCATGTCAAGCGGGGTTTGATTTCTCCTCTTAGATACACCATTGTGTTGTGGAGTATAAGGAGGAGTTCGATGGGCAATAAGCCTATGCTCCTTCAGATGATTCAAAGACTCTTGTCTCATATATTCACCTCCACGATCAAAACGTAGTGATTTTATGGTCTTCCCGAGTTGATTTTCTACTTCTTTTTGAAACACCTTAAATGTTTCAAACACTTCATGTTTATGTTTCAGCAAGTAAACATAACCATACCGACTATAGTCGTTAATGAAAGTCACGAGGTAAATTGCTCCTTGTCTTGATGTGATTCTAAATGGGCCGCGTACATCGAGTGTATAAGTCCAAGTAAATCTTTATCCCTTTCACTTGATGTGAATAAGGTTTTCTTGCCATCTTACCGGACATGCAAGCAACACACTTTTCAAGAGACTTAATGTCAGATGAGTTGAGAAGTCCATCGTGTTGCAACTTCTCCATGCGTTTCTTGCTAATGTGTCCAAGACGACCATGCCACAAGAGAGTAGAGTCCAAGTTTGACTTGGATCTTTTATTGCTTACAGCAAACATAGAACTTTCATTTGTATTCGAACAAGACATATCAATTTCATAAATACCATTATAAGGAATAGCAGTAAAATAAACAATGTTATTCTTAGAAACTGAAATATAATTATTCAATTCAAAACGGCTAATAAAACCATCGTCATACAAACGAGAAACTGAAATAATCACCCTAGTAATAAAGGGAGCATAATGACAATCATTTAAAACAATAACTAATCCGCTGGGAGACATAAATGATAAATTCCAATAGCTTCAACCGCCCATTGACCATTGCCCCGTCTGGACTTAAAGCTCACGGCTGACTTCCTACTTCCCACGAGACCACAGGTATTATTACGGATGTGAGTACCACAACCGGTGTCATATACTAAGGATGATTTATGGAAAGAGTAGAGTTCTATAGTAAAATACGAAGAACTAGGCTGCGAAGCTGTTTTCTTCTTTTCATTAACTTCGGCGAGATATTGGGGACAATTCCTTCTCCAATGTCCTGTCTTACCACACTGGTGACAGGTAGCGTCCTTCACTGGATTATCCTTCTTGGGTGGTGGAGAAATCTTAGGTTTGGATTTGGAAGAAGAAGCACTCTATGGCTTATACTCAGTAGCATAACCAAACTTGCTATTTCCATTTCCATGATTCCCCTTAGCAGCCTTAAATGATTTATTCTTTTTTTGGTTTTTCTGGACCTTACCACCACCACCACGTACATAATGTAGTGTAGGTGCAGCATCTTTCTTTGGCAACGTCTGCTCATGTTGCATAAGCATAACATGTAGTTCATTCTGATCTTCCCATTTGTGCATATTAAAGTTTTGCACAAAGCGTAATGTACTCTTTAGAGACCAATTAGGATCAAACTAACTCCATAGTTCGAGTAGCGGGTGACCAAGGCGTTCAAGTTGTCAATGTAGCTTTTCATCTTTAGAAAATATGAGCTAACGATTGACCTTCTTCACCTTGGCGTGAAATTTCGTCTTTGTTTGTAGAATCTCTTGCTCTGCGTGTTGGGAGAACATAGACTTCAACTCACGAAGCATGTCATGAGCACCCAAATGAGTTAGATTTTGTTGGATCTCTAACTCCATGGTCATGAGCATGAAGGCGACTATATCCTTTGAGCCTTTGGCCAAGGCGATTGTGCTGCGAGGGCTTCAGCGAGGATAGGGTGGCGGGGGTAGCAGTATATAGAATTATATAACATGACTATCATATATAAAACACATAAAGCATCAAAGAAACATGCGAGGCGTATAGGAGCGTATAATGAATAATTAACCAACATAAACATAAAGTATCGTACCTTTTTATTCTAGTCGAACAATAATCAATTCAAAAACTAGCAAGAGATGAACCTAATTAGGGTTTATAGGATTATAAAATTACCCACACCGATTTTGTAATTCAATCCAAGATACCAACAAAAGTATGTTAGTACCACGTTTTTGTACACGCATACTAAATCAAATTAAAGTAATTCTAGTTTTAATCACACGAAAATATTTTTTGAAAAAACAAAAGTATTGTCACCCTACTTGAGGTGTACGATCGATTGGAACAAAAACACACACAAAACAATTTTAGGGTTTAGACAATGAGTACAAGAGATGGAATACAAAGACCCAGGGCCTTGAATTTATACCCAAGATAACTTTGTTTCCAAGTTAAGTGTGGGTTGGGCTTTTGGATCCTTAGCGATCGGTTTACATATCGAGGGATTAGGAACCTTCAATCTCTATTTTAGTATTTAGTCCTTCCATTTAACATTTAACGATCGTTAGTCCATTACACTTAATTAACTTAATTTCCGTTATATATTTCGTGTAATTAATAAATAAATATAACATTTTATATTTAATTATTAACTTTAATTCTCATACGTAAAGCGTGCAATCCCGTGGTCTCGAGTTCGATCCTAACTCATGACTACTAATTTATATCCATAAAACTAACAGCTCCCACTTGGATATATCTTAATAGAGTGATCACATCGGTTAGCGTCTAGCAACACTTCGATGCCTCTAGTACAACTCGAGCAAGGCTCCTGGAAAACCTCTTAATGATTTCTCATTATTATTATCCTTTTGTTTCTAATATCATGTTAAATAAAGTTATGGAATTAAGTCATTCTTTACTCAACTATTATGTTTCTCGTTTTAGTGACTAACCAAGATTACCAAATCTTACGAACATATTCGGGAGAGATTTTGGTCTGACCGCACAAACATCTTGTCAACCTACGAGGGGCCAAGATATTAAACTCAAATAAATTTGAATGAACAAATTCTATCTTAACTGGGAGACTAACCCATGAACTTTGCAACACTTCTAAAACAACCCTTATGACTACCGATTATGTATAGCGTTAAGTTGTTCCACAGTGCACTATATTCATGACACTTATACGGTATCTCAAGTGCGAGGATAACTATTAACAATTTACTTATAACAATATCCATAAAGTAAATTATGTAGTTGGGATAAGTCCTATATTCAATTCATCGAATATCATCTGAAATTGGTATGCTTTCTCATCAATATACTTTTAAGTATATTCTACCAAATCACTCAGATTTGTCTTAATTTAACGATACTCCCATATCATTAATTGACAATGGACGATTTAGAATAAATGAATTTATTCACGGATTAAACATGCAAATATACGATACAATATATTATAAAATCAAACATACCAAGTATTTGATTTATTATAACAATTGTTTAACATCCCTTATCCAAATACTAAATAGATCAATGCATGAAAATTCCAGTTGATGAATGATGCCTCAAGTAATGACAATCATACTTGTTGACAAGGCATAAATCAACTAACTTGATCTATCGTAATTTTGAGAATACTTATCTCAAAAATTCAATTAGTGAAGTTCTTGTATGTGTGCATTCACCCATCCACATAATAATTCATAAAGTGTGTGACATCCTCTATTACCAATTTTATGACAATTTAAACTTTCAAACATTTTAAAGTTTAAAGTATTATTATTCTTTTAATGTATAATGCAACTGCGCTCTTAGTAGCACAACTAGTTCACATGGCCATTAACAAGGATGAAATCCTACCATGACTAGTGTTGAGTGTTATCTCAATTAAACCAGCATCATTGTATACAAACAACAATATGCTCATTAAAACTCCATAAACTTTAATATCTATTGTGTAATGTTTGATGCTTTTCAAACTTTCAAGTTTGTAGATGATGACAATTTGAACAACAATTGACATATTGTTCATCCATAGAATCTAGGAGCAATTCCAGGCTGAGGATGTAATTCTATTAGAATATTCATTACACAAGTTATCTAATAACTTTTAGTTAGACATCAGTGTTGTCAAATCATCTATCATTCAAGAATGATACAACAATTTGAATATACTTACATGATGAATCTATAGGTAAAACTTAAATTTCATTTATGTTCTATCTTGTCAAAAGATATGTATCCATTTCCCAAATGATATATCATGTTTAGTTAGAATCATTTATTTTACTGCACATGTTTATTAACATTAAACATATAATCCAATGTTGTATGTTTTAATTCTTAAATCTTACAAGTGAAGTTTCATTCCAATCTAAGACTTAACATTTAGCTTACAAGGAATGTTACTTCCCATATGTTATACAACATATAAGATTTAAAACCTTAACATAATACTCTCACTAGCTTTCAGGAATACTTAAAATTTATCTTATTTCAATTTTAAATCAAAACTAGGGTTTAATAATTAAACATAAGAATAATTTCATAGATGCATGCATTTATCCATTCATGAATTATTTCACTTCGTACACTTTCAAAGATTTTATGAATTCAAAAAAACCTTTCGATTACTTACCATCCTCGCTCAAGTAATTTGTCAAGAAAAAGTTTTGATATTTCATTGTCATATTTCATATTAATGAAAACAAGTATGACAATTATCATCTTTACGTATTTAATGTGTCTAGGAAAGAATATTCAATCATAATTAATTGTTTAAGTATGATTAATAATCTAGTCATAATACATGCATTAAATATGTACAATATTGTTCATATGATTTCTACGGAGATTTAAATTTGTTGGGAATTATGTGAAGTGGATTATCTTGAACTTAATACGAAGTGTTTCTTGAAGATGAAGTGGATTACTGCGAAGACATGTCTGGAAGAATAATAGTTATTAGTGCTTTTTGCGGAGTGTTTATTCCGTGTTTAGTTTGTTTAGTGTGGATATACATGAGCTTTATTAGGAAGTGATTGTGTATATCTTATTTAGTTTATGATTATTAGTTTCTTGGGAAGCGGTTTAGCGATATTGTTTAGGGTTCCTTATCTATAAAAGGAACACATTAGAATGAGTTATGTATCGATTGGAAAATTGGTTTTAGTTAATATAAAGATCCATAGAGGATCAAAAGTTCTTAGTTATTTGTTACTTGTGTTTATATTCACGATAAACATTAGTAGTAGAGATTGTCTTTTATTGTGCTTGTGATTACATAGGCATACATAACGATCCACGAGCTCAAGATCTATCAAGGTCTTTGTTTGTTTCAACAAGTGGTATCGAGCCTCGTGAGAGTCTCTACGATACTAAGGACAAGCTTTCTAAACACCCATACAACCATAACAAAATCATCATGCAGTTCGGATCGTCTTGAACTCACCAACAACCAAAACTCCACCCATCGCAACAACTAAGTCTCTCTAATAGCAATGCTAAGTTTCCTTACCTTAAAGGGACGAATATGATCTTTGGGCGATGAAGATGCGAGCTGGATCTCAACATTGATTGGAATCTATGGCGATAATTATGAAGGAGCAGTTTGAAGAACTACCACGGATCTTCTTGGTAATATGATGAATGTTCCTCCAGCAATTTGAAGAGTTCTTTGGCGATTCGAGAGAAACCAAAGTCGAACTATTCTTACGCAAGCTATTCACGAGGATCACTTAAGTGATTTTCACTTCATGCAAGATGCTAAGGATATATGGTTAGCAATTAAGGCGGTTCGGTGGGAATGAGTCTAGGAGGCCGAAGAAGTCCATGCTAAGACAACGGTTTGGGACTTTCAAATCTACGAAGAGGAAGGAATTCACAAGGGCTATGATAAGTTTCACAAGATCTTAAGTCGAGTTGAATCGACTACAGGCAAAGCGAGATAATGATGAGTAACTCTAAGTTTCGAGGTCGTTACTCCATCCCGGCTACATGTAAGCATAGCTTTAAAAGCTAAAGGTGGTTTGGACATGATGACCTTTGATGGTAATATAACAAACTTAAAGCTCTTGAACATGATGTAAAGTCCTTTTCGATCATCTTCTCGCTAGTCATCTGCATTTGTTGGAGCCTCTACTCAAAGTCTAGCTATGGTCCAAGCCCGTATCCATCATCATCTAATCTTTGCTCCTTCATCAAGTTCTCACTCTAAATCAAGCAACATTATGGAAGATGTACTTGGATCATTCTTTTTGATTATGATCCTCGGCGAGGCGGCTTATGAGTTTTGATCGGTGGACCCGCTGAGATGGAAGAGATGAAGGCGAGGTGGCAAGTGGCCATGCTTTCCATGGATATCAAGACCTTTGGTATAAAAGGCGCGAAGGTTTGGATTCAAGGGCGTGATCGACAGGTTTGACAAAAGGAAGGCTAAATGCTTCACATGTCAGCGGATGGGTCACTTTTCTAGAGAATGCAAAGACAGGGAAAGGCGGTGATGAGACAAGATACTACTACTTATCGGTGATGTCGGAAGGATGCGGGAACTTCAAAGGGATCAAGCTGCGTTGGTCACTCTTGATAGCAATGTGGATTGGAAGCAACATGAGGAGGATGATAATGATGGTCACGATAATGTTGGGTTGATTGCAATTTGTACTTGAGAGGATAGGCATGATCAGTTGCCTTGATGGGCATCTCGGGTACAAAGCGTGTGTTTGGTTGTAGTGGCGTTATAATGAACTCAAACAAGCTTATGATATTATGGAACCTAAATATAATGAATGCTATGTAGAAGTAGAAGCTTATAAGCGAGCTTTAAAACACTAGAAAGACAAAAGGTTTGGTTCTGAAGAATGAAATAGCTTATGATGAGAAAATAGGTGTTTTAGAAAGAGATCTCGAATGTCTACAAATGAATTAAAATGGTGCGAGAAGTTAAGAGCGGATGTAGAGTCGGAAAATCTAGAGCTTAAGGAGAAACTTAAGGAGGAAATTGCTAGGAATAATGAATGGATGATGAATGGTAATAAGTTGGCTAGTCTTATTTATAGCGATCAAGCTCCCGATTCTCAGTGGCTTTAGGTTTTAAGAAATATGTGAGCTTAGAAGCTAGGGATGACACCGTAAATCTACACCGGTGAGCCTAGCTAATTTTGTGAAAGAAGGTGACCTACATGTTGTCGTGGACCAATTAGAGGTGAGCACATGCCCATTGACCTTTCCACTCTTAAAGACTTTGATGGCTCACACCATCTGTATGGCAAAAGTCAAGAGACATGCGAGACCCTAATACTTCTACTAATGACTTTGTCTCTTGTGTTAACGGTGACAAGTCCTCCAAGCAAGGGTCTACAGAGTGTGATTCAAATGACAAGTCGACCTTCCTAAGTGCGCCCTTCCCCAGTCTTCACCCCACCGCACCCAAGACTACCAATAAGCATGTCGGAGTTCTTGCCCGAGGAATCCACTTCAAGGCAGTTGCCTCAAGACACGCATTTAATTCTTTGCATAATAGTCTTGTTAAAAACAATTCTTTTCATGGTTTTGGTTTGAATACTTACGCTTGTAAGAATACTTCTTTTGGTTTAAATAAATCTTCTAATCGGAAGAAATGTTTTGTGTGTGAAGTAAATCTCATTTAATTAAGGATTGTGATTATCATGAGCAAAGGATGAGTAGGTGTGGTGCTTTAGGCATTCTAGACCAATGTGGACCAATGTTAATGATATACCACCTTATGTTCCACAAGCTACTAATTATAATACTTCTTTTCCTTGAGAAGATCAATTGGAAAACCATATGTTCAACCAACGGTGTATATTTTAAAAATGGTTTTGGCCTAGATATGTTAACCCTATGGTGATGGGAAAGAATCTTTGAATACTCTTGTCGAGACCTCGGCGAGTTGTTCTTGGAATAGCAGGGACCTAAGTTTCATTGGAAACCCAAGAACAATAGTGGATCTTATTCTTCTACTTGGCACAACTCATATGATCCACAAGGAGTTCAAGTCAAGAATGACTTGAGCCTCCATAGTGTACTAATATTTCGTAAATTATGTTGTTGTTGTAGGATCATCCCTTAAGCATAAAGATGTTGGAATAGTTGGCGGTGGTTGTTCTAGAAGTATGTCGGGAAAGCAGGACATGATGCATAACTTTGTACCTATGAAGAAGGAGGCAATGTAACCTTTGGAGGAAGTGATGGACGAATTACGGGAAAAGGGACCATCAAAACACCTCGGTGGATTTTGAGAATGTTTACTATGTCAAGGAACTTCAACACTTCAATTTGTTTTCGATCTCACAAATCGTGACACTAAGAACAAAGTTCTCTTCACGGAGGATGAATGTCTTGTCTTGTCTAAAGACTTCAAACTCCCGGAAGAAACTTCAATTCTGTGAAGGTTCCTCGTAGTCACAATCGTATACATTCAACTTAACTAATGTCCAACCGGTGACTTAACATGTTTGGTGGCTAAAGCATCCGTGGATGAGTCCACCAAATAGCACGAAGGATGGCCCATGTCAATTTTAAGACCATTAACCGACTTTCTAAACTAGGCCTTGTTCAAGGTCTTCTGCCAAAGTATTCACCAATGATCATAAGCGTGTTGCATGCAACAAAGGAAAGCGACCTGAGAGCCTCATACAAGGTGTTCTGTTACAACGGTAACCATTATTTCGAACCTCTTGTTTGCTTCATATGGATCTGTTTGGTCCAACTAAAGTGAGAAGCATTGATCATAAATATTTTTGTGCGGTGATCCTTGATGGTTATAGCAAATTTTGTTGGGTATTCTTTCTAAGGACCAAAGATGAAACATACGAAATATTGAAAGACTTCATTACCACTTATTGAAAATCGGTTGAACAAAAAGGTGAAAGGAATTGGTGTGATAATGAGTACGAGTTCAAAAATGCCATTCGATAGAACTCTGCGGGTTAAAGGAATCAAAGGGACTATAGCACTCCAAGAACCCTCAACAAAATGGGGTGGCGAGAAAGAAAAATAGAACTTTAATAAATTTGCAAGATCAATGCTAGCGGACTCTAAACTTCTGTTTTGTTTTGAGGTTTGTTAGTGCGACATTATGTTCTAAATAGAGTGTCCATTACTAGGCCACACCTTAAAACACCATATGAACTTCTTTTGGAAAAGTTCTGTTATTCATTACCTTAAACCGTTTGGTGCGCAAGTGACAATTTTGAATACCGGTGATCCTTTGGGCAAATTTGATGTGAAAGCGATGATGGTTACATTGTGGGTATTACGCTCATAGTAAGGCATACGAGTTTACAATGTATACGCTAAGAAAATTGAGGAGACATTGAATCTGCGGTATCTTGAAGACAAGCCTAATGTTCAAGGGCGTGGTCATGTTTGGTCATTTGATCTTGATTACTTGTGATTACTTGGGTTATGCTAGACATATGGCTAACAAAATCAGATTCAAGCATCTCCAACTACTAGTCATGAAACTTTGGAAGCTCATTCGGCGGTGGGTGCGATGATGAACAACCATTGTAGTACCTTCCTTCTCTCACGACAATTTTGTAGGTGACACTTAAAGATTATCTTGATGTGGGTGAAGATGAATTCTATTATCTTCGAGGACCTTGCCGGTGAAGAAACAAGAGTATGCAGCCAATTTAGATCTTTGAGAGGAATGTTGAAAATAGTACAAGTGAAGCAATCGGTGGAACATTCAATTCTTTGAAAGTGGTTACTTTCTCCTCACCTCTCTACTTGGTGAAAGACATGTTGCCTCTACTCTATTTCTACTAGAGTGTCAACGAGACCTTGGAGAACCTTATACAAGGTTTCCAAAACCTTGAGATCTTGGTCATCATCAACCTAAAGCGGGCATCTTCAACACACCTTCCTATGATGCGACTTTGAACCTCGTGACTAATCTTGATTCCTCGATTAATGTCAACACCACCACTACTACTAGGATCAACAATGTTCATCCACGATCTAATATTATTGGTGATCCTAATGCACTGTTAGAACAAGAGAGTCTTGTGGCGCGTTCTAAATATGGTCGGTGGCTTTTATCTCTTATGTCTCCAATCAATGGAGAGACAATCACGGACTATCAACATTGTACATTTGCTTGTTTCTCACAAGTGGAACCAACCGGTGTTACTCGGGCTCTTGAAGACTCAAGTTGGCTTGAAGCAATGCGAGATGAGATGCAACAATTTCAAAATCGATGGGTTTGGATATTGGTACCACTACACGATGGTAAGTATGCTATTGGGACAAAATGGATTCGAAGAATAAAGAGATGCTCGAGTGTTGTCATTAAAAACAAAGCGATTAGTTGCAGTTGGGTATAGACAAGAGGAGGATGGATTATGATGAAGTGTTTGCACCGGTGGCAAGAGTTGAGGCTATCACAGATTTTCTTAGCTTATGCATCCTATATGGGCTTTATGGTCTATCAAATGGATGTTAAAGGAGCCTTCTTATATGGTGAAATTGAAGAGGAGGTGTATGTCACTCAACCTAAAGGATTTGAAGATCTTGTTAGGAATTAGAAAATTCCGGTCTTTGAAAAGTCGGTCACCCCAACTATTATCTAGCATAAGTTAGCTCGTAGATTGGTCATTAAGTTACGGTTTATGTAGTTAGTTAATAGTGTAAAATAGTTTAGTGCAACACCGTGGAAGAAGGTCGGTCTTTACCCACTTTGTATCCACGATCCACGAGGCCGTCGGGAGGTCGTTTAGTTTGTAACCTATAAATACCCTCTACCTTGCAAGGTAGAGGTTGGATATTCTTTGATAATCTAATATTCCACAAGTTTCTCTCACTAGAATGTCCCACTCTTTCTCTCTAAAACCATCTATGTGCTCATGTGTTAATGTTATGATGTGTAAGTGAAAAGTTAATATCTTACAATTGGTATCAAGAGCCATGGTTAGATCATATCTTGCACATCTTTGGATTTATAGTGGTTTTAGGTGGTTTTGAGTTTGAAAAAGTTTAGTGGTTTTGCATCATTTGGTTGATTTCTTGTGTTAAAGTTTGAATTTTGTTGGTACTTTTATGTTTAGAATCATCAAAAGTGTTTAGGTTTTCATTTGGTAGCTTGAATCATCTTGGTTGGGTTGTTCTTGGATTGAAAAGTGAAGGTTACTTGGTTTTCATGTTAGCGACTTAGCTCTCGGAAAAGTTTCTTGGTAGCGACTTGCTTCATAGTTTTGTAGCGAGTTCTGAGTTATAAAAGCTAGCGAGTTAGAGCTAGCGAGTTAAAGTACAAGTAGTGGAATCTCCACTACGGTTAGCGACTTAATGGTAGCGACTTAGTGCATGCGAGTTGCTCTTTAGCGACTTGCATATCTAGCGACTTGTGTGGCAATTCTTGCACAAATTTGGCTAGCGACTTAGTGCATGCGAGTTACTACTTAGCGACTTGTTTTTCTGTTAGCGACTTGGGACTCTAGCGAATTAGGGGTGTAGCGAGTTAAAGGCTAGCGACTTAGTACACTTATTGCTAGCGACTTAGCGTGTTGGCGAATTAGTGTTGGCGACTTGGTGTAGTATTTTCTAGCGACTAGGGATTAGTACTATTTTGTTGGTAGCAAATTGACTCTGAATTCTCTAGAGATTTGAGGAGTAATTCATAATAACACAATGTCAGTCATCACGGATCCCTTAATCACCAAAGTACTTGCTCTCTGTAAACGACCCGAATAGTGAAGCAGAATGCCCATCGAAGGCCTCACACCAAATGACTCGGTATTGATCAATCGAACAACTCAAATATGTCACACTTAACTTCTTGGATGATACTAAGAATGTGGAATGCACCGGTGAGCCGTTTCAACATCTCGATCGACTTCTCAAATTACTCTTATCAACAACCATGGATCGAACAAGTTGTGCCATTCTTCGTCGGGACTTTCCCACTTTAACAAGAGTTGTATTGTTTAACCTAGATCGTGAGGTTTCAAATCACCAAAGAAAAGCTCTCAATGATGATTCTCATCTTGCTCTTCAAACCATCTTCAACCAATTTCGACCACTTATCCGGAAGAATACTCCTCAGATTTTGATAATACCATGGTGGAATGTCCTTCAAAAGCACACGGAATGGAAATTCATGAGTTCGAAACTCATTTATTCAACTCATGAGTAATATGGAAACATACATCGAGGAAGCGCAAAGAGAATAACAAGTGAAGGAATTGAATGAGTGTCAAGAGTGTCCATGGAACAATGATGACGTGTCATGCTCCACTCCAGTTGAACCGGTGAGAATACTGCGATTGCGAGAATCTCGACTATGATGGAAAAGGATGAAGAAATCAACATTGATCTCAAATTCTCGAGTCGGAAAAGGTAACAATCAACAAGGTACACTTATCGATCACACCAATTCTCACAAGAAGGTACATGACTCTTACCACGAACATAACAATGTGGAATCAATCTTTGTTTTATGCGAATCTAGTGCAAGTAACATGATTGAAAAATGGGTATATGATGAGCTTTCAAACAAATTTTCAATTCTTGAAAAACAACGTATATCGTTGCAAATTGAAATACAACATAAGGATGAAATGTTTTATCGAGAAAAAGCAGTGTAGTGTCTGGAACTTCGAATTTAGAAATTTTTGAAATTAATCGGTTAAAATCCCGATTAGGGACAAAGATTCTACCATAAGAAATCTGAAATCTCTTCTTTGAAGCCCGAAATATGTTGTCATGAGATAAGTGATACACTAGAATCCGAGAATTCGAACTAGCTCTATGTGTGTCCAACCTTCTAGAGAAAATGAGCACTTAAGAAAGAATCTTGATGAAACAAACTCTAAGTTAGTCAATCAATCCAACCTCTTGATGAAAGATATTGATGACCTCAAAGCACAAATTCAGGATAAGAGCTTCAATATTGTTGCCCTAAAAAATGAGCTCAGGAAGTATGCTGGAAATAGGATGAACACTAAGTTTGCAAAACCTTCAACGTTGGGAAAGTCAGCGGTTGAGAACCACTTGAAGCGAGCGGTTATTAAACAACCTAATGCCTTTAGGTGCGAAGAGCTAAACCATTGAAATCTAAGCTTACATCCCAAGTTGATTACAAGTGCATTTTGTCAAAACCAGTCACTTCATTGCCTAATTCGGTTATGATGAATCCCAAGCATAGGACTAATGAACATCACCCACAAGTCAAAAATGTTATAAGCAACTAGATATCATGCAAAACATAGTCGCGGATCAATCCCTAAGAAATTCTCGGATCACAAAAGACAAATAGTCAAAACAAGGGTGTGCATTCATTTAGTTCATCTCACTGTGGCTTCAAATGGATTCCCCGGCAGATTATTTAAGTATCTGAGGACTTAAGCGAACTTACATTCCTAAATCATGCCTCAGTGGATTCCAGGTAAATTTTTCAAGAATGTAGAACCGAATAGGATCCCATTAATGATAGGTGCGGATTATCTTGTGTTGCATCTAAATGTGAGACTAAACATGCCATTAACCCTTCTATGTACAAGTCTACATGTGCTTCAAGTACAATGTGCTCTCGGTCTTTTCGGTACAATGCTCAACTCAATCGGGAACTTCATGACTTGGTTCCCTCGATTTGAACATAGCTCATTCGGGAGCTATAGCTTGCGAGTTGATGTACTTCTTACTTTGACTCCTATTCATTTTGAATCTGGACTCGTCCTTCCATGTACGTGCATAAATCAAAAAAAAAAAAAAAAAAAAAAAAAAAAAAAAAAAAAAAAAAAAAAAAAAATTTTATCATTTTATCATTTTTTTTTTCTCAATCTAATAATGAATATACTCCTTGTTATCGATAACATCTACGGTCCTAGAAATGTCATTCAATAATGGCGGGATCATAGATGAAGTTCGAACAATAGATATATTCTTAATGGTTTAACGAGTTGGGTAATTTCAATCAATGTTCTCCGATGACATTGATTGAGGGGAGATAGTTTATACACCATTGGCTTGTCTTTGGTTATGAGGCTTGTTTATTTGTATGATGTGGTGATTTCACCTTGTGTGACTAATGGTTATACTTTTGAAACATCACGGGAATGGGTTTCTCCTGTTATAGGATGTGATTATATCTTGCTCATGAGATTTGTAGTGCGTGCCTTCGTTGTAACTGCCTATGTGTTGATATGTTAAATTGTTTCATGATGCTCAGTGTAATAATCAATGCTAGAGATGTTATCCGTGTTAGCATATTATCACCTCTCATTCAAATATACCATAGGGACCAAAATTGTCATTCTGCCTAAGTTATATTATATTAGCGAATTACCTCACCTCACTTAGAACCATAAGGACCAATTGTGTCATTTTGCCTAAGTTAATTTTCATACCCTAGCGAATTACCTAATAGCGAGTTACAGTTTACCCAAAAAGTTTTTTTTCTTCCTTTCTCTCTCTCTCTCGTTCCTCTGTTCCCTTCTTCTCCTCATCATTTTTCTTACCAGCGACTTAACAAGAGGTTTGAGTTGATGCCTTCTGATTGATGTTTCTCTTAAGCCTTAGTGTCCAGTTTCTAACTCTTTGTTATTTTCAGATCCCTTCGTGCTCGTGAAGTGTGTGTAGTTGATTCTCTCGCATAGGTTCGGATTCTCACGTAATCGTGTGTGTGCCCCCTTATAAAATGATTGATCGTGTTAAGTTGTGTGGTATATATGTTGTTTGGATGATACAGGTTGAATACATTTGATGTATGTTTTAAATGGATTGGACTGATGGGTTGGGGTTAGGAATGTTCTTGGTGGCGAGTTAGATTGTTCTTGGTAGCGACTTAGGTTGAATGTTCTTCATGGCGAGTTAGAGCTCTACATAGCGAGTACGTCTAGTAGCGAATTAGTTTACTAATTTCCAGCGACTTGGTTAGCGAGTTAGTAACTAGCGACTTGTATTTACAAGTTAGCGAATTAATAACATAGCGACTTAGTTAACCACTTTGTAGCAACTTGGCTTATTTACTGTACATGGCGACTTGACTTTACGAGCTAGCGAATTATCCTAGCGAATTGGTTAGCGAGTTAGCCAGATAGCGACTTGTACTTACAAGTTAGCAATTTGTTACCTAGCGACTTAATTTGTCTACTTTGTAGCGACTTGGTTTAAGTTTTATTCATGGCAACTTAGTCTTGCATGTTAGCGAATTAGTCTAGCAACTTTGAGAGCTAATCCTTTTATGACTTGTCCGTGGCTCTAGATGACGACTTGTTTTTACAAGTTTATAACAGTGTTCATGACTGAGAATTAGTCTTAGGGTCAAGGATGTTTTTAAAAATTCAATGTTGTTGCAAAAATATGATTTCGCTCTCACTACTCCTAGGATCTCCTAATTCGAATTGTTGAATCAACTTACTCTATGTAAACTGTTACAACATATCTGTTTAGGCAAAAGGTACTTGGGTTCTCTCACGACTGCCAAATGTTTCTTTTTGCCTCATACATATGTGCTATATCACTTTTACATGTGTATCTTGGCTCATGTCATGATCTCTTTGCCTGTAAAACCCTTATCATTTCGTCATGTAAACATTTTTATATAAGAATGTTCCTCATTGTTATATCTTATCTATGTATGTTGTAAGGTGTCATATAGTTGCAATCTATGCCACTCTATCATCTCCTTATGTGTTGGGAACTTATTGGTGGTGCTCTCCTTTGTCTCACTTACTATGTATTATCTAACCTATTCCCATCCACCACTTGTTGATTGTATGATTATTCGAATATCAATGGCAAGTTCAATCCACGAAAAGCGCTACCCGTCGGGACCATCGATGTTCTCTCGGACGATGAAATCCTTCCCAAAATCAATGGGTGCTATTGGTAAAAGCAAGCTGTTATGTGGACCTACAAAGGCTCCCACAAAATCCGATATTCAAAGTTTCAATTGACATCCTCAAAACACTAACTTCTTGGTGCTATTACCAAGCAATGCTCGATTCACGCCATCTACATTCAACAATTACGGAACACCGTTCAATGGAATAAAATCAACGCGATATTCTTGCAAAATTTGGATAATATGGAGTTTACAATTGATTCGGATATTACGAGCAAAGCTCTTGGAATCACACCATGTGACCACGACGTTAGTCACGTATCTCCACTTTGGTCTTGACGATCGATCGTATTTCTTATTGGGTTGGGCTATCGAGACTGACATTTCAAGAGCATCGACATCATCACGGACACATGTATCAACCACGGAGAGCTATTGCAACCATTACGAACTGTGCTTATACGGGAAAACATCGGGGTTCGATAAAGTTAAATTCCTATCTTGCAAATCCTATGGGGAATCGTTAATAGGGTTGATGTGAATGTCTCGAGATCGTATTTGGGAAGAATTCTCGCTATCAATGAACACATTCATATCGATAGAACCTATTTCTGAACAATGTTCAAGGTCGAAAGAAGCGAGAACAAACTTGTAATTCCGGCATCGATTCTCCAAGCTTGTTATCCGATGTTGCAACAAATTCACAACTTCACTCCTAGGTGCGAATCAACTCTTCACAAAGCGGAAGATGAATTTGTTTTAGGAAACTTGAAATATGTTCCTAGAGGTTCGAATCAAAAGTATTTGGATTGCCAATTCACGATTGTCTTCTCACGAGAAGATATCAAAAGAAGGACTACTTCAAGCAATACATGAAAAGTGCAACCAAACTATCTGCGATGTCTCATCCTCTCCTTTACAACCAACTGCTCCCAAGACCACCTCGACTCTAAAGCATCCTATGCCTCTCTTCCTAAAAGAGGCGTGAAAGATCTCATCGGTCAGAATCTTCATCCAAAAGCATAAAGAAAAGAAGAAGAAAGTGGAAAAGGAAATAGTTGAGAATCTTGAGGTGCCAAGGAATGTTTCGGGTTAATTGATGAGGATGGCGATCGCAACTTGGAATTGACAAAGTCTTGAAAGTCGAATGCTAAAGCTCCGATGGGTGGAGTTGTGTTAAGAGAACCGCTCAACCACCTCAACAACCAACCCCAATGACACATGACAAGGGTAAAGGGTTGCAAGTGTTGAACGAACAAGTTGCTCACATGCTTTTAACTATCTCTTCATCACCATCAAGCACCACAAATCAATATGAGTGAAGAAGAAAAACGGGTTCACCTCATGCAAAAGAACAATCGGTGTGGGTTTACGAGGCGTTTAAGGAATCTCTATCACTTGGTGAGACTCAATCGAGTTGAATGTTGACACTCTGTTACAAAAGGGCTCACAGGAGAACCTTGGGACAAGATCGCGAGACCTTGAAGATGGATGAACCAAATCGTCTACAAACTCTCTATCTTCACTTAAGAATCTTGATGATGACTTCTCTTTTGGTGATCAATTCATTAATGACAAAACCTTAGACTACGCACAATCCATGTATAATGTCGACATTGACAAGATACTTCAACCATTCCTCCAATATTGCATCTTCACTATCAACCGCACTTCCACCTCCTTGCACTGCTCAATCAACCGTTCAAACACCAACGACAACACCACCAACTCCGAACCCATCTTCACAATTGCGGATGAAGTGGCTCCACCGACTTCCCTCCATGATTCTCACGTCGATCAACTATTGGATAAAACCATTAAAGGGTAGAAGCCTTTGGAAGGCAACTTCCTAAATCTGTTGAGTCTACGGTGGATCGTGTCTGATTGGAGCACCTCAACTTCAGCGATGCGATTCTTGATGCTATTGAAGGAGAAGTCAAGGATGCCGTGGAATGGGCAATGGAGCTCCACTTCTCGAGACGATTCAAGGACCTCCCCATCTCCGATATGAGGCGCCACGTGTGAAAGGATGTATGAGGTGAAGAGGACAAGCATGAGGTTCACGGTAAACTTTATGAGGCACTTGAAGAATCCATCGAGTTCGACAATTATGAACAGTTTAAAATTGAAGTCGGAGAAAAGGATGCTAAAAGAAAAGAAGAACAATTGTGATGGAAACATTGATGAAGGTTCGCAAAGATCGCGAAGATCCTCCACCACCGGGAGGGCTGGAACTTACGGATCTGGGAATCCTTCGTCAACACCAATTCACCTCCATCACGACCACCATCATCAACTCCAAAACCGTCCAATCAATCGGACTCTACAAACAAAGGGGTACTCGGAAGAAATCGCGCGCACGGACGACGATCGATTCAAGATTCACCTCCGCATCCACTTCAATTCACGATGATCAAGTGGTCCACGAAGAGTCTCAAGTCATGGTGACTCGAACCGGATGAAGATGATGCATCGACAAAGCATATTCCAAAGCCATCGGAAGATTGGTTTGACTCTTACATGGTGGGAATCGCTCTAGCACATCGAGTTGCACCTTCAAGAGACACTATTCAAAGGCGCATTATGGAAGATAGACCTCCTTCTCCGAACCCACATGGACCATCCAGTCGACTCTATGATTCGACAACAATTGGGCATCGGTTATCACCAATAACTATGAAGTTCGGTGAAGACTCTCTTACGCACTGCTGGTGATATGGGAAGTTTCATTAGATGGTTTTGTGAGCGGAAAAGTATCTCTTCCATAACACCAAGAGATCTAGAAGGACAAGCCTACGAAATTGTCAAAGTCTTCCATTCGATGCAAACCATCTTCAATATCGGATGGAAGAATGCCATAAGATCTTGAATGACCAAGTCGGTGAGCAAATCGATCGCTTCAATGTCAACAAATCTCTTCCTCTTGGTGGTGAACACGGTCGGATAACCATTCGGTGAATTCTTCTTCAATCTCGACTTGGACTATCGTGTGCTCGCTCTGCGGAAAGAAGACACTGCTCTATCAATTTCAAAGATGAAAAGCGCAACCTATTACGATCGGGGCTTGAGCGGATGGTTCTGATCAGTGCAGGCAAATGAAGAACAAAAGTATGATATTGCGACTTCTTATGGTATTTCCAGCTGGTGGTTCAAAAGAAGAAGTTCTACATTGAAAGACATGGTGGCGATAAAGGCCTTGATGATGTCGGATCAAAGCGCAAATCTTAAGCGTTGTCGGTGTAGAAATCTTCCGATTTATGGATATGAGTACTTGAAGAAGATTGTTCTTAAAGAGCGACCTCAAAATGTATACCATTGAAGAGAACGACTTCAAACATCTTACGCCAAATGATTTGAAGATCTCTATCTCTTAAATCTTCAAGGACACTGGAGCACTTACATGCGTGAGAAAAAGGCCCTCTCTGCATTTGTCACTCTTTGGATCGGGGCTTAGTCATTCGGAAGCGAGTTGAGGACTTTCGACTTGGCATTGAAAGCTACCAAACCGGTCAACCTCACAAGTCCTCAATGGAATGCGGTGGGCATGAATTTCATCGAGAATACAAAGTTCTTGACACTCCTAGAGCCGTCATCTTCACCGAGCAGATATGGATCGCGTATGCTTATCGTCTATGTGAACTCTACAAGTTTAGTGATGATGCGCTCAAAATGGTCGAAGAAGAACTTGACACGAGTGAAAAAAGCCAAACTTGATATGAGATCTTGGGTTAAAACTACTTTCGGGTGATGATGGCGTGAAAAGATGTGAACATTTCATTCTTTGCAATCGGGCGAAGACTCAAGACACGAAGGATCTTCCATGACCTTGAAAGCTTTGTTGGTGGAAGGCTCGTGATGGTCACTACAAACTTCTTCAAAAAGCGAATGAAGACTTCTTGAATACCGTTTATGTTTTGTTAACATTGTGTTATATGTGGTGTATTAAATATGAACAAGCTGTGATACATGTAATAGTGCTAGGATTTGTACTATGGTTTCCCCTTGTGAAAAGGGAAACATCGTGTTAATCCTTTTCTTTATCATATAAAATTGGACACATTTTTCTCCTACAAATGTTTTACCTCATACTTATTTAAATCACTTGAGATCCAAAATCTCAAAGGATTTAAGATTTTTGATCGGGGGAGAAAATGTGATATAAATATGAAAGATGGTAAAAGATAAGATGACCAATTTTTTTGTGCATACTTCTCCCTTATATGTGCTAAACTAGTTTTCGAATCTCGAAGCATATATTAAGGGGGAGAACTCTCCTTGTTAATTCAAGTCATCAGGGTACACTACACTTTAAATACTTTAAAGTACCTTGATCACATGGCTTCTAATCCTTGATGATAAAAGATTCCCTCTAGTATGTGCAAAACTCTTTTCAACCTCGAGGCACATATTGAGGGGGAGCGAATTCATGGAAACCTCATCCTTCCCGGAAATGTTATACCCACTTGATCTGTTGAGGGAAGTGATGTTGATATCTTTTAGAAAATGGTAATCAAAAGAAGTCAATTCTTTCTCTTGCCTCCGTGTGCAAAACATTTTCAAATACTTGATGCACATGTTGAGGGAGTTCTCGTTCTAAAATATCAAAAACAATTCGGTACAAAAGCTTTGATAATATATCACAAGTATACGAATTGATTTTCAAATGGTTTTCAATTGGATCCAATGGCGGATGAACAATACCAAATTGACCGACCAACTTTACTTTATATGCGGTGATATAAGGATGATAAGGTTAGGTATTGGTTCCCATGATCCGCTTGAGAACGGAGGGATCTACCGAGGACAATCCACTAGTTAGTGTAGAAGTCCTTAGGTATGATGATAAAAGGAGAAATGTGAGATATGGGAAGAGTGCGGACTAAGGCGAGCTAGTCTTGGAATAAACCCAACAAGGTTCTAGCTATGAAGTCTTGGTAAGCTTGAAGGGTTGAAGAATTAAAAAGAATTGAATGAGAAAAGGGTGAAAACAAATAGCCCTCCATTTATTCAACCTTAGGGCGAAACCGGGTTCAATTCATATACTCTTGATGGTAACATCGGTATTGAAGACAAGGCGTCATGGACCCGGTGGCCTTGCACTTCAACTTTCCAAACCACTCAAGTTCCTCTTAAAGGGCTTGTTTCATTCTCACGGGGAACCGACATTATCTATCGACTTTCTCTTAGAGATGGTTGATATTGAAGTAGGAGACCCTCTCCCTAGTCTCGTTATAGGATCCAAATATGCACAAATTGAGTCTAGAGCCACGAGATCATCAATAAATCTCATTAGGACACTTTCAATGAAGACTCTCTGTTTCACACAATGTGGAAAGAGATTATATCTTGAGTCCTCGCATTATCCTTGTGGTATTGCGGAACATCCGAGTGATGTGTTTACATATTCACAATGAAGATGGAAAGCCTTGGAGCCAACATCAAACAAGCTCTGGTAGGTGGCATGTGAGATCTATTATATAGATCAACCATGTGACAATGAGCGAGAAACAATGGGGCGATTCAATCTCTTGAATCAATCTGGTTCGAGTTATGGATTGACGGATGCCTTTGAAAAACCGGTCGTTGTGCTTAATAAACTCTTTTCTCTAGCACATCATTGTGTACTCATTTTTCAAACCAAAAGGTATTTTTATGATTGATAATTGATTTTCAATAAAACCTTCGTTGTATTGCAAAAACAATTTCTATTGAGCAATACGATTGTTTTCAAATCTCTTTTCATCAATCGGTGGACTTAAAATTATTTGGTTCACTCACTCCGTGTTGTCTTCTTTGAGATGTTCGGTTTGAGAACGACTAGAACATTGCGAAACCTGTCAAGGAGATTCTTAGGAATCCTACGATCACGAGCGGTGCTTGTCTTGATCAGCGGGGCAAGTGGGCGTGTACCTCAATTCATCGAAAGTGATCAAAGACACTTTCGTGCGATTTATTGCTAAGCTGTTGTATGCGGTACGCCCGGCGTTTGCGGTGATCGAATGAAGCGGTCAATCCGGTCAATCCATAGCCGCATGCTCACTTATCACATTCAACTCAAAAGAAATCATGATTAGTGCATCAATGACTCGATATTTTCACTCCATGCTTACGCTTCGCTGCTGCGCCAATATCATGAATCAACTAAAGCTTCCGCTACTCGATGAGAAGACATCATGATCCGAATGTGAGCATGTCGGTCCTAAAGTCACAACATCACACCACAAAGGATGTCACGAGATTGTTGATGGTGATGATCTCAAAGTGGCTCATATTTACTATCTCGTGAATCGAAATGGACCTCTGCTTAAAGTACAAATCTTTGCGAGACTTTGAAGTTGCACCACCTATGCACTAAGTTTACGATGTTGATGTATGTAAGACTACGAGCTCAAGAACAATGTCAAGACTAGAATGCTAGGATTTGAAATGTAAAATATGGGGTGACCTCCCTTAGGGAGATTGTTAGGAATTAGAAAATTCCGGTCTTTGAAAGAGTCGGTCACCCCAACTATTATCTAGCATAAGTTAGCTCGTAGATTGGTCATTAGTTACGGTTTATGTAGTTAGTTAATAGTGTAAAATAGTTTAGTGCAACACCGTGGAAGAAGGTCGGGTCTTTACCAGCTGTATCCACGATCCACGAGGCCGTCGGGAGGTCGTTTAGTTTGTAACCTATAAATACCCTCTACCTTGCAAGGTAGAGGGTTGGATATTCTTTGATAATCTAATATTCCACAAGTTTCTCTCACTAGAATGTCCCACTCTCTCTCTCTAAAACCATCTATGTGCTCATAGTGTTAATGTTATGATGTGTAAGTGAAAAGTTAATATCTTGTCATTTGTTTCTCTCAAGTTGAAATAATGAAGTTATATGATTCAATCAAAAGAAGTACTAAAGCAAAATTCATTCATTCAAGAAAAGCACTAATACCATACGACTTACAGTACTAGCAACATCAAATGCATCTACATGATCAACTAGTCCTAATCTATTACATATCATCCATTCCAACATCTAAATTGCGGTGAAGATGAGCACGATGAGTATGATCGCTCACATCTTTCACACTAATTCTTTGGATATGCATCGTGAAGTCTCGCATAACCACCCATTTGTTCTTTCTCAATGACTCGTGCCGCAAGATTTATTTGATGAAGATGCTAAGGATCAAAATGGAGAGGATGGATTGATGAAAGCGAAGAAGTCAAGTCGATTGTGGTAGAGATGAGAAGGAAAGATTTTCATTTGTGCATCATCTACTCTTTCCATCATACAACAACTTACATCATTTTCCTTTTCCGTTCCTCGATACGATATGTGATGATGCACCAAAACATGATGCCAAGAGACCAAGCACCATCTTTCTACCCATAGGAAGTGGTGGATTCTCGCTCGAGGCCTACATTGAGGCCGAGGTCTTTGGAGATTGGGAGTAAGATGTTCCCTCCTTATAGGAGTCATCGAGAATCATCGTGATTCACTTGGATTCTCAACACTTTCATCTTCGATGAGGAGAGAAAAGGTGATTTCTTTGGTAGTGGATATGGTTTTGGAAAATAGTGAAACCATGGATTGGTATCTTCACTAGATGAGGATGATGATGATGAGGATGTTCTTTGTGAGATCTATGATCTCGGGTTTGGTACTCATGTTGATTATGGTTAATTTTGGAGTATTGGTGGAATTAGGGTTTGAAATATTGTTTGGGGATTTTTGATGAAGAAGTCTATGTGCATTGGGATTGTTTTATAGACGGGTTCAAGTGGTAAGAGAATTAATGTGTGTGGGTGAAATAGTAAAAGATATTTCTTGAAACTTCGAGAAGTATTCATTTCATCGATTGTTCTACTTCACAGAATGGTTTCGCTTTCACCAAGTTATAAGTGAATGCAAGTAAAAGTAGAAATCACGTCATTTTGGTCAACTTTGACCAAAATTGGGAAATTTCTATTTATTCTCTATCGGCATATTTTCGCCCACATTCAAAGGATTCGGTTATTACCTCATTAAAACATTTCCTTTTGTGCAAAATCGTAACCCTAATCTTCAAAATCTTTCATGGCGCTTCAATTTAAACATGATCATAATAAGGTTGCTTTTCTTGAACCGCTCGAGGAGATGAGTTGTATAGGCCGATGATATCATTCTTACAAAGATCAAAGATTCAATTATGCATTAACGTATTCTCCAAATGCTATATATGAATCCTTGGTTACTCAATTCCAAGGCGTCGTGTAAAAGAGGTGATCTTGAGATAGTTGCAAGTGTTGATGGACAAGAGTATGTGGTGACAGAGGAACCGGGTCAAGACAACTTCACTTGGATGATGAGAATGGAGTTTATCATTACGATTCTACGATGGTACTTAAAGGGCTTAGAGCGATTGGATATCAAAGCACGAGGACGATATGTGGTTAAAAATAAGCTTTGTCCTATGTGGAGGTTTTGGTTCATACGTTGCTCCAATGTATGAGCAATAAGTCCGGAGGATGGGATCTTTTCAACACAAATGGGATGTGGTATTGTTTGTTTATCTAAGGGTTTGACTTATAACTTTTCTAAGTTTATCTTTGATAATATGGTAGAAAATATAACTAGGAAAAAGGGTAAGTTTTGATGTACCCTAGGTTCTTACGAGATGATATTAAATGTTTCTACACAAACCCAAGCTTTTCATCCCATAAGTGTTTTGACTCCTAAGTTATTTGCCACGATGAGGACTAAATTTGAGGACACATTTTCCTTTGTTAGCGCCATGTTGCCTCGTGAGAATGAACCCACCGAGGAGGTTAATGTTGTTTTACCTTCTTCAAATACTACCGATGGAAATCTTTCAAGAGATGGGGATGAGGGTCCTTCATTGTTCTTGAGGCATCTATACCTTCACCTAGATCATGTCCCACCAAGCACCTACACAAGTTTCTATTGATGAAGATCGAATAATATTGATGAGGTTCGAGTTAATATTGATAAAGATCGAGTTGATATTGATAGATTGCCTACACCTAGTCTGTTAGATTCCATTTGGTGAAGGTTGTTCTAATGTTGATCAGGTTAATGTTGCTCTGAGAAGGCCTAATGAAGTTCCAATTCAACCGAGCACTCGTTGATACGAGATGAGGATCATGTTACACTTACCTCATTATATGCTTTGATGAACAAGCTTACGGTGAAGTGAATGGTCTTAAGAAAGAACTTGCAGAAACCAAGTCTATTCTTGGTAATAAGATTGTTGAATTGGAAACTAAAGTTGAGAACTTGGAGGAATTGTTAAGTCAGAAGGGTAAAAAGAGACGTTTGGTTTCTTCTGAGGAGGAGGACGAAGAGAATCTTCATGCATCCCTTGGCATATTGGCTGATGTAGCACTTACATATGATGTTTCTTCTCCTGTTGCTAAATCTTCAAGGCGCAAGGAGCCTATTCTATATGCTAGCAAACGAAGAAGACAATATTTGAATAAGGTGTCTCACGACACTTCAAAGGAGCCACATATGGTTGATGCATCTGCTGATGTTGTAGTAGAGGAGGTTGCTTCTGATCATGGTCAAACTTTGTCTTTACAAGAACAATCAAATGTTTCACCTTCAGCAGATGATGAAGAGGTTTTTCTTCTTGGGAGAATGTATAAGTTGAATGCTTCATCCAAGTTTTCTACACCCTGCTGAGGAATTGTCTCAACCTCGCTTCTTCCGATGTGGGTTTGGTTGTTCCTTCAAGCTCACATTGGTTCTCTGAAATTGGTTCTCACGAGACATCTTCCGAGAAAGGACAGATCTCGTGATTGATGATCTGTGAATTCGTGAATAGTGATCAAGAACAAAATCGAGCTCGAGCTAGATTGTTTTTCGATTATGAGAATATGCGAAGAGTCGATTGTGGCTAAATTTCTTCAAGATCAAGATATTCGATTTGACTCTAAAGGAAATTAGAGCTTGATGCATTTCTTCCTACAATTCGATGATCAATGGGATGGTTATATTTCTCAAGGTGCATCCGATCCGAATCTTGCAAAACTTATATTAGGAGAATCTTTTAATGATGAGAATTTTGTGGATAAAATGGTAGAACTTGGTAATCAAAGGAAGCAAGAATCTTTGCTAAGAGAAGAGCTCTTATTGATCAAAGAAATAAAGCCAAAAGAGAAAAACCTATGACTCTGTTGCTCGAGAAGAGGAATTATATGAGAAGAGTTGTGAAGAATTCGCTATGTATAATTTCGTATGTCTATGAAGCAAATTTGTACTTTGTCCGATGATGCTTTAATTAGACAATATAATTTAGTTATGAAGTTTTCTTCTTCTGGTTCTACTTCTTCTCAATTGGAAAGCATTGATTCCATGTCTGATGTTCCTACGGCTAAGAGACAGAAAACAGTTGAAATTGTGGATAATTTTGAAACTATTTTGCCTGTGGTGGTCTCTTCAGTTGTTACTTCTGACACAACTTCTGATGCTACTCCTTCTACTGATGTGCTTGTTTCTACTGAAACTTCTTTGGTTTCTTCTGAAGTGTTGTCTAGTGTGGAGTTGAGTGATTCTTTGAGTCAGGACAATGATTTACAGCTTGATACTGATAACATTGTTGATACAGAGGAGAAGAGCTTGATTACAAGGAGTTCTGATAGATTGGCTAAGAAACATGCTTCAAGGAATAATGATTTAGATCTCAAGGCTGATGAATCTACTTTTATTGAAGTTGGTTCTGTTGAAGTTTTTCCTGAAGGAACTCATGTGGTCTTGGTTGATTGGAAAGCTGGAAAGCTTAACACTGTTTCTAGACAGGATAATACTGTTCTTGAGTTCAACTTCTTAAAGGACATTCTTCATTTGGTGAATAGACATGATTTGAAGATGTCAGATGAACATGTCATTCAAGATTATAAGTTTCATCAAGCAACCGGTTCGGTTTATATTTGTTGGGTGATCTTCGTGTTATGTTTGATTCTCGATTCTCCAAATGGTAAAGGGTATTCTATTTGGAAGAATTCTCATAAATGGGAGATCGAGAGTTGGAGATTTTATCCTCTCGCCTTGTGTTCATGTAGTTCGCACTACATGTGGGATGATTTTGTATGCTATCGATAAGCTTTATTCTTTATCTGCTCCTTTTATGGAAAGGTTTCGAGACGCAAGTTGGAAGTGCCTCTAATCCGTTGGCAATGATGACCTTCATGCTACTCAATGTGTTGGTTTGATTAAAATCACTTATGTCGATCAAGGTTCATCTTGCTTGTAATTTACTAGTTCTTTGTAATATTTGTTTTATTTATTTATTAGTTAAAAAAAAAAAAAATGTTTTGGTTTTATCTAACTTTTCTTGCGTGTTTGTTGTATACTTTTTCTTGGTTATTGACTCACCAGATATACCTTGTGTATATTAAAGAGTTAGCTAGTCCAAAGGGCAGCTTTGGTAAAGACACATCAAACTGTTGATAGTCGTAATGGTTTGCTACAAATCATAGGGTATGCAATCACCTATGCTTCATTGTCGAGTGTTGTATGGTTTTCAATTCACCATGGTCTATTCCTTTTGGAATCCAAGAATTGGCTAGCCCACATGTATATGGCTTGTGGTAAAGGCAAGGGCATTCCATATTTGGTTATCAATTCACCAATTCTAAGAATTGACTAGTCCCGAGCAAACGGCTATGTGTAAAGACATTTCAAATCCGCTTATATGGTTCTTTGGTTTGCCAATAAATCGATGGTTATCGATGTACCATAGTTTACTAACTTAAACATATGGCTACTCCGATAGTGATGGCTATTAGAAAGAGACATCAAATCCATTTATTTTCAATGATTCACCTCTCACGTGAGTTAACACTCCGGATGTGATGAGAATAGTATGAAACTAACTGCTTTGATGTATCTATTGTCATTTGTTGTCGCAAAGATATCTTTGTTTCGCGTTTCTTCATCATAGAGATGTTCTTATTAGGATTCTTTGTCGTTGATGTTGTTCGTGCCCAATCCTCTTGTCTCCGTCAGATCTATCAAGAAACGGAACTTAACAAGTCAAATTCCAGTTTAGGGAGGATTGTTGGGAATTATGAAGTCCGGATTATGTTGAACTTAATACCGAAGTGTTTCTATTGAAGATGAAGTGGATTCTCCAAGACATAATCAACAAGAATAATAGTTATTAGTCTTTTTCGCTGAAGTGTTTATTCCGTGTTTAGTTTGTTTAGTGTGGATATACATGAGCTTTATTAGGAAGTGATTGTGTATATCTTATTTAGTTTATGATTATACGTTTTTGGGAAACGGTTTAGCGATATTGTTTAGGGTTCCTTATCTATAAAAGGAACACATTAGAATGAGTTATGTATCGATTGGAAAATTCGCTTTTAGTTAATATAAAGATCCATAGAGGATCAAGAAGTTCTTAGTTATTTGTTACTTGTGTTTATATTCCGCTGATAAACATTAGTAGTAGAGATTGTCTTTTATTGTGCTTGTGATTACATAGGCATACATAACGATCCACGAGCTCAAGATCTATCAAGGTCTTTGTTTGTTTCAACATAAACCACTAGAGTTTTCCATCTCTTTGAAGAAACTTATCTTCATTCTCTAGTCTAACTATTAAGATAAACCAAATTTCCAACATTGATTATCTTTATGGACAACATCTTTAACATTCATAGTCTGAGTAATTTACCCAATTCAATATTTGGTAATCCATCATAATGATTATCAGGTTTACTATAATCCTGTAACTCACGTTCTTCTAAGCATATAAATCAAATATATGGGATATCCTTGCAGATCTATGAATGAAAATTTCATTATCTTGAGGTTAACACTTCATATCTAGCTTCATCATGATATTTACTAGTGTATTTAAGAATACTATGTATCTTGTAATTTTATCTTTCAAGATAGATAAAAAAAAAAAAAAAAAAAAAAAAACTCCCACTTGCCTTTTGTAATATATAGACTATGTATATATACTTAGCAATTAGAGCAAAACTACATTGTTCTCTTTTTGGGACATTACAAATACACATTGATAATTCCTGACTTTAGTTTGTTAATAACCTATTCATAAGTAGTTTAACAAATCCAGTCTTCAATTTTAAAACTTCATGTGATTCATCACATTCCATAATAAAATGGTGTTTTATCAATCTTTTAGGTTTGAGTCATATTGAGTATTTTTAATTCATACTCAATTTAACCTTGTTACTTTTTAAGAAAAAAGTTATGGTTATCTTGAATCAAACAAATCAAATAGAGTTTGATTCTCCTAACTGAACATACCATCAACTTGTGGTATTCATTATAATTAATATTGTAAGACAATCTAACAATATAAGATAAACATAATCCTTTTAGCTTACCTATTTACCAACTAAGTCAACTTAATGGTATAATAGACTTTCCAAGCCAATTGCATGCTTTATAACACAAGTACTCTTTAACCAAGTCACTTCACATCCATGTCTCATCAAGAAAACATAAACTGTTATAATCCCATTATACGTTATAAATCATTGATCAACTCAATGACATCTTGTATATGTCTTTATTAAAAAAACATAACAAGTTAACGTCTTACTTTATTATAAGTCTTAAAAGACTTTATGTTTATGTCTTTACAATGAATCATAAACATGTTTAACTAAAGTAATTATGAACACAACTCTTGGTTTCAATAGTAATTTCAAGTTAATTTATTTACTTCACAATAATATAGGACTACATTATTTTTCATTTATGTCATTCCAAAATACATAAATAAACAAATTGAAGTAGTATTAGAGTACTTTATTTGTTTATGTCAATCTAATAATACATAAATATTTAGTTTGAAGTAGTCTTACATATATATCATCTTTACACATATTCTAATTACTTGTCTAACTTAGAAACTGTAAATTTATTCCAGATACGATCCCACATAACATGGAGATTTACTTTGTTGTTGCAATCTCGCCAAGTTCTCACATGACATAAATTACAACACCAAGTGTTTCTTGAATTAGATATGTACAAGTCATTTTAAAATGTTTGTCTCTTACCTTGTAGTCAAGAGAATCCGTTAAATCATATACCTATATGTTGTACCTTGCACACAATATAGATTTCTCTCACTTGTGCATGAAACAACATCATGTAGTAGATAAACAACACGACATATGTTTGTTTATGTGACCTATATGATTGTGTCATTGATATTAGCATAACTAGTAGATGTAGAACCACTTCATTGTCTAGTAAGGAAACGTACATGACTATCCTTGAAAACATAAGTGTCTACAAGTGGAAAGTAATTATCTTAAGACATTCTAGAGATAATCTGGGTTACTACCAAGATGACAAAGCTTTTAACTCCCACTGAATTAGAGATCATTACAATAATTCCTTGTTCAATAATAAGAACACAATACTCCCACTGGATTTGACAACATTGTAAGTGTTTCATTAATCAGTGAAAGAAAATAGTGTTCTATTTACTTCCCTACACCTTTGAGAAAGTCCATACATAACAATTACTTATGTACTTAAAAGAATGTATTCTACTATGTAGATGATGAATTATTCATCAATGCTATTAACTTGAAAAATTGGGCATGCACTTTCTTCCTTAATAGTTCTAGTACCATTCCAACAATTGTAAGTAGTACTTTTAAATGGTCAAAACAGAACAACTAGATAAAATATACTAGTTTGTCTTTTACCAACTCTGCAGTAAATTAGTCTAGCTTCTAATTTAATAACTCAGAAACTATGCAATTTTCTTAACTATTAAAATTTGCTTACGAGTTATGTATTTAGAATTTAGACAATTCTAATTGTCTTATCATACCTTTCTTCATTCATAAAAAGGAATAGGATTGTGTTGGATCGATGTACTCTAACCAAACTAACTTAACTAGCTTGTTTAAGGTTTAATAACCTCGGATAAATCCTAAGTTATTAACAATGAAACACTGAGTAATCTTTATTAAGTACGCGGAATTTACTTAACAAATCTAAGAAGAACAACTTTATTAATGACTCTAAATCTGCTTATTATGCAGATACTTCAACAACTTCTAAGAATATCGAACTCTCTAAAACTCTAAACTTGTAATCGTAAACTCTAAGACTCGTACATCTAATGCCAATCTAGGGGTCCTTTTATAGGCTCAAGGATAATCCTAGTCGGTTTACAATTGTATCCTTGTACGACAAGTAATCTAATATAGACTATTCTAGAATTACAAGACTTTCCATAAACGAATAAAACAGTTCTTTCAATCTTGCAGTACTTTGACCTTCGTATGCGAGACTTTGACTTTCCATTTAGCAAGACTTTGACTCTTTGACTTTTCCAGTTCTTTGCCATTCTGCAAGACTTTGTAAATCTTCAAGATTTTAACTGCTCAAGACTTTCATATCCCAACAATCCTCCCTAACTTGAATTCTACTTGATTGACTTCAAGTTCCTTTGTAGATTAATCTTTCACTTTCCAGTTTCAAGGAATGATTGTCTTTGTCTTTGGATTGTAGTTTCGCAATTTAGCAAAGTATCTTTAGTCTTTTACAAAGATCATCCAAAGAGCTCCATATTTTCAAAGAACACAACAACATATGACTATTTGTACATTAATTCGCTTTAAGTTGCATACTATTCTAATCACTTCCTGTGTGTTAACTCTCAGAGAGGTGAATCATTGAAAATTAATGAATTTTAATCTCTTTACCAAAGCCATTAACTTTGGAGTAGCCAAATGTTTTGGTGTGTAAGACCATGGTACATTGATAACCATATGATTTTTAGCAAATCACCACTATCAATGATTTGTTTTGTCTTTACCAAAAGTCGTACTCTTCCGGACTAGTTAGTTCTTTTATCTAATGGTGAACTAATTACCAATAATGGTTTTTCCATGCCTTTACCACAAGCCATTTTCTTGTGGGCTAGCCAACTCTTCACATTAACCGATATGGTGAGTTGATTACCATACAACTTATTAGCAAGTTGTCAACTAAAAACGGATTTGAGATATCTTTACGTAGCCGTTTGCTCATGGATTAGCCAATCCTTTGTAACCATGGTGGATTGATAACCTATTGATGTTACCATCTCAAAACCATTTATTCAACCTTTGTTTCAAAATATTTATTACTTAGCAAAGGTTTCTTCTAAAATCATTTAATCGATTAAAAGTCGCAAGCGATTTTGATTAAAGTACCGTTTGATCACAGCACTTTGAATAAATTCATCGTTTTATCAAAATAATTTATTCAATGAAAACTCATACCGCTTATGCATCATCATCAACGATAGTAGTCCGCTTGATAAACAAATTGATGACCATACAATCGCCCATTATCCTCTTCTACTTCCATTCAATGCTCTAGCATACAAGCAGTACTTTCATGAATTTCTCTGTATACATGAATATCCTCCCCTCAAACAATGCATAGGACTATACTAACACCTTATAGTCCTCCCCTCAATTGTAGCTCAGTAGTTAATCATGCCAATGCTCACCACTAAGTGATTGAATCTTGAAACATCAAAGCCTTTGGTGAGTAAGTCAGCTACATTGTCATCCGTGTGAACCTTGACCACATTAATGAGCCTGTGCTCATAACAATCTCTGATGAAGTGACGCCTAATTTGAATGTGCTTGGTCTTGGAATGATAAACTGGATTCTTCACAATATAGATAGTACTCTCATTATCAATATTGATAAGAGTATTCTTAAAATTGAACCCATAGTCCAAGAGTTGATTCGCGATCCACAAAACTTGTCCACAAACTTACGCAGACCACATATTCAGCTTCAGGTGGATGATGTTCTTTGCAATTGTCCGCTTCTTGCATTGCCGGAGACTAATCTTCTTCCAAGATATTGGCATCCTCCGCTTGTTGATCTTCATCATAGTTATCACCGCATAATCACTATCCGAAAAAGCTTCCAAGTGAAAAGGTGAATCCTTAGGATACCACAACCCCAACTTAGGTTGTTGTTTCAAATAACTAAAAATCCTCTTTATCAGATAACTTGACTTCAACAGTTGTCCATCTTCATCTTTGCCCAATGAGTTGATTGATTTAATAGGTGTAGTTATCGGCTTCATTGCATCAAATCGAACTTTAAGTATGTCGATACATACTTGTCTTGACCGATAAAATACCTTCCTTTGGTCGCTTAACTTGAAGTCCCAAAAGAAAGTTAACTCACCCATTGAACTCATCTGAAATTCTTTCTGCATCAGCTGCTGAAACTCCTTCACCATAGACTGTTTGGTAGCTCCAAAGATGATATCATCAACATATACTTGAACTAACATGACATCCTTCTTTTCTCTTTTGATAAACAAAGTCTTATCAATAGCTCCCCTTCTGTAACCATGTTTTAATAAGAATGTGGAGAGCCTTTCATACCAAGCTCTAGGTGCCTGATGAAGGCCATAAAGAGCCTTAACCACCTTGCAGACTTTGTTAGGATGTGTAGGATCTTCAAAACACGGAGGTTGTTTAACATACACCTCTTCGTAATAGTGCCATAAAGAAATGCACTCTTGACATCCATCCGTAAACCCGAAATCCCATATATGAAGCAAAAGCAAGAAATATTCTAATAGCCTCAATCCTTGCTACGTGAGCAAATACTTCATCATAATCTACCCTTCTTCCGTCTGCAGCCTCGAGCTACTAACCTTGCCTTGTTCTTGATAACATTGCCTCTTTCATCTCTTTTAACTCGAAACCCATCGGTTCCAATAACTCTCTTCCCATCCGAAGATCACATAAACCCAAACTTCTTGAAGTTTAAATTGAAGAAGTTCTTCTGCATAGCTTCAACCCGCTCTCTTTAGTCAATGCTTGAGCAATATTCTTGGGTTCTCTTGAGAGATGAAACAAGTAAATAGACAGTTTGATGGTCCTTATGATTCAAATTGTTTTGCTTATACACAAAGCTAAGTAAAGCATTGTGAGGTGTAGTGAAACTCTTAGCTTTGTGTCTTGTCATAACCCGTAAGTAGAAGGACCAATGATTTGATCGCTTGGATGATTCTTATGAATTCGTAAGATTGAGACCGTGGAACTTCATAAGTATCATTCAAATTAGTGAAATCAAGATCTTCATTGGAATCGAGAAAATTCCTTCATTATCCAACTCATCATCGTGATCTTCTAAGCCGTGCATGGTAGGATCATCCAAATCATCTAAAGTAATGTCAATCGTGCATCAAGATTTTGTTCGAAAAGCTCGTCCAAAGTACTGTGAGGATACTTTGTAGTCTTATTCTTTTTATTTGCTTCTTCATAAGCTCTTCTTTGTTCGTCAGTATAAGAATGTGCCATAACATCTTGAGAAAGCATTTGATTAAGTGTCTCTTGAATAGCTTGATCCTCAGCAGATAGTGAGGATTTTGGTTCATTAGTACTTTGTTTTGGTGCATCACCAGTACTTTGCTTTGGAGTATTAGTACTTTTCTTTGGTTCTTCATCAAGAACAGCATCAGGTCTAATATGAACTCCATGAACCACATATTGTGAATCTTCTCTATTATTCACAGGTTGGTTCTCTTCTCTGACAGGTACATAGTTCATGGAAGGAGTCAAAACTTCAAGATCAAACATCCAATCAGGACCTTTACCCTTCTGATTCTCTTGATCTTCTAAAAATTCAACATGAAGACAATCTTGAACCTTCTTAGTGTCTCTGTTGTACACTCTAAAGCCCTTGCTGTTGGTACAATATGTCACACCCCCAAAATATCGCAGCGGAACGATAGTGTCATTGGGGTATAACGTCATAGCACAAAGTATGGATACAGAAAACGACCTCTATAATGAGACGTTTTGAAAAGTTTACCATTCGATAAATAAGTTAAAGTTTACAACACAAAAGAAATCCCAAAGTTTGATAATACACAAAGAGTTTACAAAACATGTCGAATGGTAATTGTTAAAACACAAGACTTCAATGTATGCCATGCGACCCAAAAGCTCCATGAAATGCTATCACCTTAAGACCGAGATAAACATGCTAAAAGTGTCAACACAATGGTTGGTGAGTTCATAAGTTTGTTGAAAATAATTTGAAAAAAAGACTAAAGAAATGTTAATGCAAAGAAAGGCGTGTAAATCCACTCGGCCCAAGTTCCGCCCATACAAAACTTGCAACCCTGTGTGTTTACAATCCATTGCCAAAATATGTAATTGTCAATCTTGTTTGCAAGTAGGACATAGGTGCATACGATATATACATAAACTTAATGCAAAGAATCATGCCTAATCGAACCTCACGACTAAGTCTAACTTGTTTGTTGTGTTACTTTGAATCACTTGAATAATGATTATATTCACCAAGGTCTCGCTCTATCAAGGACACAAGGGTGGGGCGCAACCGATAGTACTATCAATACCTCTCTGCCGGCTCCCGCAGGAGTTAACCAGTTGCTAAAGTTTGTGTGTTGATACATAATTGAAAACTAGTTTAGCACATTAAGGCACATATCGCAATAAACCACACATAATGTCCAAAGTGTATAAGAAGTATATTGTAACACAATTGTATAAATGGTTTTCGTATTCGCAAGAGTGAAACAAGTATTTAAGCATGTATCTCCCCCAAATAGTTTGTAAGAATTTAAACGAGTAAAAGCGGAGTATGATCTCACAGTAGTATGTCAAAGTTTAGAATATTTGTGAAAGTAAATGAAAATAGTTTGAGCATGTATCTCCCAAAAGTAATTGAAAATGTATAAAAGTAGGGGTTATGAAACTCACCGTGTGATTGATATGCTAACAAAATGAAATGCACGAAAGTGAGGCCCAAACTATCCATGACCTAAAATGAATGTTATGACTTGAGTTATGATATGTTGTCGTGAATGCATGATTTTGAAAACGATCACCCAATATGCTACTTGAAAACTAGTTATATAAAAATATTGTTACTTGAATGTGTGCGGTTTCATGTCAAAAATAAATACTTTTGAGCTAATGGTAAAAATATAGTTAAAACTATGCAACGGTTTTAGTAATTGAAAATCGCCACGCCGGACTTGACGTAATATATACATAGGAAAACTAACTCGCTTTTAACGTCCATTTCCAAACGTCTGCTTAGGCCCTCAAAACCTTGATTAAAATCGACAGCTTACCAAAGCTGTGAATAGTGTTTTCAAAGACGTTTTTGACTCAAAGTTCTGTTAACCATAACTCACCGCTTTAAGTCCGCTTTTCAAGTTCTTTATATCCACGCGAAGGTAATGAAGAGTACTAATATATTTTTAAACTTGAGACTTCACAGAAATTTTAAGGCCACTGTTTGGGTCAGTTAAAATTGACTGCATGAATATTTTCCGGAAAATTATAGTTTTTAAATCGTAACTTGGAAACCACGATATTTTTCGTTATAATTCCGCTTTAGTCCGCTCGAAAGGCCACGCTCATAACTAAAATCTATTTTCTAAAACTTTAATAAAACTTATAAAATGACTAACTTTTCGGAAAATTATAATTTGACAGCTTCCGCTTATTTTAAAATTACCATTTTTCTACTTGTTTAACCACAACTTCACCACATAAATCCCTTAATCTACTCATCACCAATCCTACTAGTAAAACAACTTCCTTTGATCATAACCAAAATAAATATTCATTATGAGGCTAAAATATATATACAAACCTAAATAAACATGTATAAAATTTATGTAATCATTTCCTCCAAAAATCACAACTAGACTTTGATGATCCATTTTCAAACTTATCATTTTATAAACTTCTAACTAGTACATACTTGTTATAAAAATTAATAGGACACATATGGGTGATAACATTTGATAAACATGAATAAAAACTACAACTTGAGCAAATATGATCATATGGACTTCATGAAATGTATGAAAATATATATGAAAAGTAAGAGATGAAGTTTTAGGCTTACAAGTTACTTGATGAGGTTTAGTGAACCAAGGATTATCCTAAACACCCTAGGTTTTATTTCAAACCTAAACAAAGAGTGTATCTAGATTGTGTAGAACTTGACAAGAAAATTTTTGATGAACTATCTCTTGATCTTCTATGGTGGACGATTTTTTTGAGGGAAGAAGAAGAAAGGAGATCTTGACTTTGCACACTAAAATTATTGGATGTGTGTGTGTAGGAGTTTGTGTGTAGAAAATATATGTAAGAAAATCTTGACAAATCTTTAGTGAATCATGTATGTAATAATGAATGTACATATAATTATTATTATTATTATTATGTAAATGTACAAATGTAAGTAGAAGTAAAGTTATTTGAGGATAAGTAGTAGCTTGTAGTATTGTTAAATAAGATTAGTAAGTTGTATACACATTGAATATTTAAGGTAGCGTTAGATAAAATAAATTTCACGGGTCAAGATAAAATATATTTAGGTCATAAAAGTTATAAAAATACCTTTCTTGAAAGATTTGAGTGAATAATTATTTATCGGGTTGAATTTAAGAAAACCGTCGTAATTTATATAAATATAACAATTTATATATGAAATAGATTTAAAACACGGGTAAACTAATAATAACATTTTAAAATCTTAATATGAGTATTAAAATATATTGGAATAATTTTGGAAGTATCGGGTCAAATGTTCAAAAATAATGTTTACGATAACGCTTAAAGAAAAATGCAAAACCATGCACTAATCGTTATGAAATGTCAATGTGAAATATGAGAAATGACCGAAATTGCGATTGACACAATAGCCCAATAAATAACCTTCTTCAGACTTGCCATCAAACTTTCCCAGATTATCAATTGTATTTAAATTAGTGAGAGGGCATCCAAAAGGCTTCAAAATTGAATGTTGGGTTTGTTGCCCATCAAGAACTCATAAGGTGTCTTCATCTCGTGGTTTGGTGACCGACACTGTTAAGTACATAGCAAGATTTGCATGACCACCCGAATTGAATAGGTAGTTGTGAATCGCAATCATAGTTCGGCCGCTCAATCAAAGTCCTGTTCTTCCTCTCGCAACACCATTTTGTTTGTGGTGTTCTTGCACATCGAACTCCTCTTGATTCCTTTGTTAGCACAAAATTCATCCATAAGCTTGTTCTTGAATTCAGTCCCATTATTACATCTAATACCTCTAACCTTGAGTCTCAACTGGTTTTCCAGTGCTATGATTAGAGTCTGAATAGCATCAAAAGTGTCATCTTTAAAGCCCAAAAAAAATACCCAACTGAATCTACTGCAATCATCCGTAATAACCAAGCAATACTTCTTCTTATTTAGACTTGCCATAGAGACAGGTCCAAACAGATCCATATGTAACAGCTCCAATGGTTCTCTAATAATTCTCTCCTCAAGCTTCTTGCATGAAGCTTTGTGTTGTTTACCCTTCTTGCATGCCAAATATGAGTGATCATTCCTGTAGGTCTTTGAAGGTAAACCTCTAACTAAATTGCCTTTGACCAGTTTGTTGATATTCTTGAAATTAACATGGCCCAATCTTCTATGCCAATCGATGTGCTTCTTCGCTATTGCTTTGCCACTAAACAGTGGCTCTTCCATAAGAGTGAAGACTCTTCATGTCCAGACTATACACATCATTGGTTCTTGGTACTCTAAGTACTACCAAGTCATCATCAACAGCTTGAATTCAGATGAAAGAATGAGACATTCGTGTCGATGAATAACACAGATGCTTTTATCATGATTTGAGAGACCGACAACAAGTTGAACTTAAGCTCCTTCACATATCTAACATTCTCAAAATCTATTCTTCCCGCTTTGATTGTTCCTTTCCAAGAATCCTTCCTCCATTGGGATCATTCCCAAATGCAACTCTTCCTCCACTAATAGATCTAAAACCGATGTAATCTCCTTGTCTCTGTCATCTTCCGAGCAACCACTATCTACAATCGATGATCTTTAAGCTCCTCTTCCGGGTTTCCCACGCACAAAAATATAGAGAGTTAGTTTCTAAAAAGGAACCCAAGACATTATGACTTGTGTTCCTCGTGGAGTTACAAACTCAAATTCTTTGAGTATGTAATTCCTACTATCTTTAAAACATGATCCGTAATTATCTTTGGTTCTTCACATGTGGATTTTCAAAACTTTCTCGATTTTTAACAAAAATCTCTTTCAGAGATTCATTCACTTTATCTTGTATCACAAAACATCGATTCACTTTACATTGAAAGCACCGCTTGTCCTCAACAAGATTTTTCCTCTTAACCCATTCGCTTTAACACTTGGTTCCGTGATCTAGATCCCCATGTGAATTGTAATACCTTCTAGGTTGATAACAAGTGAGATCTCCTAGGTTCCTATTCCAGTAGTGTGAGCAAGCCTTGTTTTGACCGAGCAAGACTTTGAGAAGGTAACGCCATGAAGGTCTTGGTTGTCTAGAAAAGGTCTTCTCGGTGAGGTACCTATGGTCCGTGAGAAATTACTATGATTTACCCTATTTGAATAATTCCGCATCGGTTTGTGCTCTCTAGGTTTCGGTTGGTAGAACTATTCTTTGAAACTTGCTAAGATATTCGAGTGTCGGTCACAATCTTTGATTAAGTGATTAGGACTATAACACACAAAGCACGCTTTTTCACCCATACCGCCAAAGTGTCTACTCCTATGTCTATGACCAAAACTATTTTGCCTTCTAGGTGAATGATTAAACTGCTTTGACCAAAGTTATCCAAAAAGGTTTAGCAAGATTGTTTTGAAAAGGTTTCATCAAGGTATCGCCATGAGCAAGACTTTGAGATGAAGGTACCGCTTGACTTTGAACATTTGTTTCAACAGCTTTTGGGGTTTCATTCCTAGATTAACCAATAAGCTTCTTCCTAAACTCAAGGTCGCTTCTACACCAAATCTAGAAACATCGTGCCTAGGGGTTGATGAATTCTGGATGGGGAATTGCATGATAACCAGTGTCTTTCTTAAACTCAGGAGGTGAATCACTAACTGAACCCTCATTGCTAGATGTGTCTACATAATTAATGAGTTCATCATCACTAGTGGTTATGTCCTCTAAGTCTAAGTCCTCCTTATCACTAGATGTGTTATCTTCTATGTTAGTAAAGTCCATGCCAAATCCTAGACCAGTTCTAATGTAGGCTCTTCTCTGTTTTTCAACATAAGCCACATGGGACAAGCCAGATTCATTCCAGGCATCAAACTTAGCTAACAGTTCATCTCTTTCCTTAGTGAGTTTCTCAATTTCAGCAATTTTACAGTTTAGCTTCCATTCACTTAGTTTTAACTGGTAATCATGTTGTTCATATTTTTCAGCCCAAGCCATTTTATTATTTTCATGTGTTAATATTTTGGCTTCCAGTGATTCTAGGGTTATTTGATAACCTGCTACCTCAGACCTAGCCCATACACAATTATCTCTTTCAATCACATAACTATTTAACAGTTTTTTATAGAAATCATGACAATTTGAGCATACCTCAGAGATAGGGGATGAACTTGGTGATGTAGCTACCATAGCAAGTAAAACAGATCATCTTCACACCCAAGCTCCAATCAAATCCTCCTAGACAATCTCGGGTTCCAAAGCAAAGATGTTCGTGTTCCTCATCAAAAGCAAAGGTTCAAACCCAGCTTCTTCCACCGAATCTTCAACCTCTTCCTCCACAACTACCATGCAAGAAGTCACCGGTTCATCATCAAATTCTTCACTCCACCAACTTCGACAAATTTTCTTGAGCAACCAGAGCCTTTGTTTCAAGAATTGGAATTTCTTTTAGCTCAAGCTTTGGTTTCTCGGATGTCCTGCTTGCTTGATACTTAGCAAACCCGCACTCCTGCAAAGTGTCCATCTTTTGACAATTGAAGCATTCAATTTTGATTTGTCAAAAGTTATTCCTGCTTTGGTTTGAAGTCAATGCTTTTTCCTGCCTTCTTCATATACTTTTGATCCTTGCATTGATCATAGCAACTTGCCACCGATATCAATTTCTTCAAGTGCATCCTCTTCAATCTGTGCTAGACCTTCTTCATAGGTGACAGTAAACCGGCTTGTCAGGTAAAGAAAGAGCACACAACTTCATCTGAGTGCATAGTAGTAGTTGGTTGAACTTGTTGAGCATGGGTGGGAGCAACATACGAGACAAGTACTTTGAGTCACGGTACTTTGAGTAGAGAAACAAGATACTTTTGTTGGAAGTACGCCTCTTTCGTATGATAGAAAAGCAATCATGTGAGATTTAGAACTTGTTTGACCATTCATCTCATGCTCATACACCTTCGGATGGTTGTAGAGATCATCAAAGTCCATAACATCCAAACCAGGTTGTCCTCTGATCATTGTAGCAATCACATGCCATGTAGATGGCAAGCTCCTAAGAAACTTCAGATTAGCATCTTCAACTGACACATCTGCCTTATATAACTCCAACATGTAGAGGAGATTTTGAAACCTATCATATGCAACATCAAGACTCTATTTCACCAACTATGAAAGTTTCAAACTGTTGTTTAGTAGATTGCAGCATCTTCTTGAAGCTTCATTCCTCCAAATCTAGTCTTGAGAGCAGCCCGAGTCGCTTTGCATCTTAGCATCATGAAACTTCAATAGATGTCCATCAGGTATAGCAGACAAGAGAATATTAAGAGCTTTCTCTTGATTCCTTATGGTAGCAGCATGTAAGACTTGTTTTGGTGGTTTAGGTTGTCCAGGAATCTCCACAAGATCTGCAACGACTTCATTACCATTGACAATTACATTCCATAGTGCATGGTCTGTAATGGCAATGTACTGCCTCATCTTCATACACCATAAGTCATATTCTCCCTTCTTGATAATTGGAATTCTGAGTGAGGTGATTTATGGTGGTGGAACAGCTTCAGTCGACATCTTTAGGTTTGTTTTTGTAGGGTTTCTTCTTAGTCAGAGTTTCCACACAAGCTCTGATACCACTTGTTGGATCGATGTACTCTAACCAAACTAACTTAACTAGCTTGTTTAAGGTTTAATAACCCTGATAAATCCTAAGTTATTAACAATGAAACACCGAGTAATCTTTATTAAGCACGGAATTTACTTAACAAATCTAAGAAGAACAACTTTATTAATGACTCTAAATCGCTTATTATGCGCATACTTCAACAACTTCTAAGAATATCGAACTCTAAAACTCTAAACTTGTAATCGTAAACTCTAAGACTCGTACATCTAATGCCAATCTAGGGGTCCTTTTATAGGCGCAAGGATAACCCTAGTCGGTTTACAATTGTATCCTTGTACGACAAGTAATCTAATATAGACTATTCTAGAATTACAAGACTTTCCATAAACGAATAAAACAGTTCTTTCAATCTTGCAGTACTTTGACCTTCGTATGCAATACTTTGACTTTCCATTTAGTAGTACTTTGACTCTTTGACTTTTTCCAGTTCTTTGCCATTCTGCAGTACTTTGTAAATCTTCAGTACTTTAACTGTTCAGCACTTTCATATCCCAACAGATTGAATCTCACTCTTTCTTATAAAAAGAGGACTAGGTTTATTCTTTTTGTAAAGTTGACTCTACCAAAAACCCTTACAGATGTAGATCAATTTACCAATACAAGAATAACCTACGTTTACGGTTTAATGTTGCATTAATACATTTAAAGAATTAGCAAAATTCAATTTTAGTAATTTCGATAACTAAACTTTTCAAGAAAATAAAATACCCAAGGTAATATTCATATAACCATAGAATTTTCTCGAAAACTAGGATCCAAATTATCATAGTTTCATTACATCAGTTGATATGAAGGTAAAGAAAGCACATAATAAAGTAATCTGTCGAACAATAATTGGCAAACCTTTTCCAATTCCTAGATCATTATGAGATTTACATTTTCCAACGCTATTGCAAATATAAACATGTTTTATCCCATCTTGTGCCTTGAGTCAAGTTCTTATGTTAGGTCACTAGTTTTACAACACAAGCTTATAGAGAAAGAGATAAGGCGATTGAACAAGCTAAACACAAACACACGCATAAACAATAATACGGTTAAAGGAAAGAGTGAGTGAAAGAGAATAACTTGAACAACCAACCCTCAAATGAGGGTTTACAAGAGTTTATATAGGCAAGGAGCTAGGGCAACACTCCCTCTCCTTCCCTATTCCTTATTGGGCTTGGATCAAGCTTATGGGCCTTCTACATAAGCTTGACCTTAAACAAACATAAAGGCCATAATAAAGCTACCTATTACATATGAAATATAAATACTTGAAATATTGTTTAGAGTGATTCCAACAATCTCCCTCAAGTATATATGAATGTAAACGTGAAGGCGTTGATGTAATAGTAGCTGTGACGCCTTCGACAATCTTCTTTCTTGTGAGAGGAATTGCCTTGATTCGAACAATCTCCCGGTGTAGAGAGATCGTTATCTTTGAATGCTTATGCTTTGACGTCATCTTTAACTTTGTTCTTTGATCATTGTTCTTTGTGGTGAAAGTGATAGTATGTTGTTGTCAGCATCGCCCCGCCTCAGTGTCTCTTTCACGCCCAAGGTTCCACGTCATTCTTCAACATGCTCACACGCCTTTGACGGTGGAAATCAATCGATGAAGTTCTTTAAGTCTTTGACTTTGTAGATTCTTTGATTAGATGAAGAATCATTCGGACGGTTGTGTTGCTTTAGAATAGGACTTCCATTAGTGTTGATGTTGGCGTGAGCATGAGAAGAATCAAGACGATCATCCCGCCCGAGCTTCCATAAGAAGAAAACATTTCAAACGGTTAGTAATAAGCGGTTTCCGCACTTACAAGTTTGAACTTCGAGTGTTAACAAGATAGTGTGAAAACACAACTCTAATTCTTACAAAGGCCGTTCTCGAACCGGAGTCCCACAAGTGAGATAATGCGATGTACCAAGTACATCTACAGTTCGTATGAGTCGAGGTACACCAAGCATCACCACGATCAGACCGCTTTGAGACACACCCCGTAATCCACGGGAGTTACCAAGCGACCTGCCGTGGTCATTTGATGTTGACCCCGCAGAGTTTCCATTCAATCACCGAGGATCATGATGTGAACCTCTCATAAATGTTCTCGACTGATTGCTAAGATCTCGTGAAGGACTCGATATGAACCACCGATGATCTTATTTGTTGATCATCAAGTGATTAAATGTCAAGTGTTCCTAAGAGATCTTTGATGAATCTCGTGGCTCTAGACTCAATAGTGCGTTTTGGTTTTCCCGAGGAGACTAGGAGAGGTCTCCTTCTTCAATATCGCCGATCTCAAGAGAAAGCCAATAGTTTATGTAGGGTTCCTCATGAGAATGAAACAAGTTTCGCTGAGAAAAACTTGAGTGGCCAAGAAGGTTTAGTGCATGCGCCCGGGTCCATGATGACTTTAATCTTCAATACCGGTGTCACCAAGTGACAACCAAGAGTATATGAATTGAACCCGTGTCCGCCCTAAGTTGAATAACTGGAGGCTATTTCTTTTCACCCTTTACTTTACATTTCTTTTGATTCTTCAACTCCTTCTTTCTCCGATTCTCATTTTCTCCTTTTTATAATCATTCCTAGGACTTCTAACACTAACTAATGGTAGTGTCCTGGGTAGATCCTCCGGCTCAAGCGGATCATAGGACAGTTATTCTAACCTTAGTCACCTTATAACTCCATGACTAACCTATGTTTGCCATTTAAACCACTTGTATGTGAAAAATATCTCTCAAAGGGTTTGTAAATGAAAACATGTTTGAACCATCGCGAGAGATAAGTTTTGCATAAATACTCCCCTCCACATGTGCTTAATAGTTTAATGGTTAAATGCACGGTGAGGAAAGAGCGCACTTTTGAATTGATCCACTAAAGATAGATAATCTCCGCGAGACACGGTTACGTTGAATAGTTAAAGAGTTACATTGTCGCCTTTTAGGTGACAACTAGCTCTAATAACTACCTTGAAGGTGTAGACAAACCTTGGAAGGTTGTCAAACTGTCGTAGTTCATGTCTATCAAGAGCTTCTCGAATGGTACTTTCTACCGCACAAGTCCTTTGCGAGACACGTTTACATCACTAGCGAACTAGCTTGAAATTATTACCCGTCCCAGACAAGTCTTTTCGAAGTTACTAACAGTTTAGTACCGTCAATTCGTTGGTTAAGTCTCGAGGTACATGTATTCATTTGCATTTTGTACAACATATTTCTTATCACACAATTTTCTCCCCTCAAAATGGCATATAAAATGTTATTTTTGAACGGTTGAGAATAAATATGACCATTTTGAGTGTTATGGGAAGAATGACCATCGTGAACAATTTGTGAACAAAGTTTTGAATTCAAATACTCCCCTCAATTAGTGATATAAACGGTTGAGGTTTTGAAAATCTTATGGGGAAGTACTTGTCTTTTGAGCAAAACCTTGAAAAGTGAAAGGTTTGATAGGTTTTACTCAAAAATAAGAAGCTTCGCTCCTTTTATAAGGATTGTGGCACCGAGGCGTACTACGTGGTCCTTTCTTGACACTTACGGGTTGTACATCGTTATGTGTGCACAAGCCATTCACATATATATAATCATACATACAAAATTATATGAAGGAAACGATTTAAGGGGTACCAGAAGTGCGTGATATTCCTGTGAGTGCGATCGGGCGTTGAAAGTCGATGATGTTCCTCCCGAGTCGACCACCAACATAGCTTTCCAATCGTCGGAATCGATCCTTCGAACAACCGCTCATCAATCATGGTGATGATACGCCTTACATCCCTCCTTTCCCGAGAATTCCAGTAGCTTAGGATTCCTAACTTTCATGCGTATATCCTTCAATCAGATGCCAATCCATCCCTAACCGACTTCAAGGTATGATCCCCAAATTTGTGGAGTTCACTACACGCCATTAAGTAGTTTCTTTGAAGTTCATCGCGGTAAACAACGCCGAAAGGTTTCTTGATGAGCGTGAGTTGTGTGTCGGTTGATGTCGGAAGATCAAGGCGTGGTGGAGTGAAGTTTACGTTTTCGATATGATTCAACGACCATCCGGATATCTTCGACACGCTCTTTGATCACGATCGCCTAATGAAGATGAGAACCGACTTGATAAATTCACGTTGAACTTCAATCGAGAATTGTCGATACGACCTTGTACTTTGGCAAGATACATGTCTTCGATGTCGTTGAGGGACAAGTTCTCAAAGTCGACTTCGGAGAATCCATAGTCCTGCTCATCTTGTCGTTTGACTATGATATTCTTTAAGAATGTGTAGTCCCACTTAGACTTGAGATCAATGTGTTTGATGGCCACGATGTCCTTCGAGCTATACAATCGCATGTTGAGACTTTTGAACCGAGCGACGGTAGTAGATTCTTCTGCGTTCGTGCCAATGATGAATCCCATACAATGCATCTTGGTCGTATGCTTGCACGTTGTCGAAAACAAGTGAGTTGCACGCCTCGATAGCTATGCGATTAGAGTAGATGGTCACTGGAATGGAAGAGTCAATGATGTAGTGTATTTTCTCGAACCATCGCCACCATGGAGAAGAAATTCCGGTCTTTGTTGAAGAAATATCGGAAGGGAATCCTTGGTTGTCTGCTTGGCCAATGGTCGGTAGAGGTTTGGTCCATCGGTGTAGTATGGAGGGTTGTCCCTTTGTGTGAAGTCAATGTTTGCTTCCGGATTGAGCCAATCCATGTTGTTAGACATAGCTCAAGCGATGTTCTCAAGATGATATTCGACCTCGAGGGCACTTTCGGGCTGTCTTTCCATAGTTGAAAAGCTTCATTCTTGATGCGCTTCAATTCGATTTCGTCATTTTCTTCACATGGAACTTTTCTTGCAACAGTTTGCATGCTCCAATGTTGAACCATCTACCAATTCTTGGCCTTCATCGTGGTAGGAGTTTGATTGAAAAGTGTGGAGAACCATTCAAACTCATCGGTTTTATCGTCATCTAGCCATGAGACGACTCGGGTTGAGACGCCTTCTTCTTCTTTTGGAAGGCCTTGATGATGATAACTTGTTTTACACTTGTTTGGGTGAGGTGGGTTGTTGTCGGGGCTCAAGGACCTCTTCATCGTCACCACCAGATACTCAAAGTAATCACCGGTTTATGAGTCGGGGTGGTAACTCGGAATCGTCCCAGGTTTATCGAGAGAAGACCGAGGTGGAGGAGACTTATGTTGAGAAGAAGTCCGTGGTGGAGGAGGTGGCATCAAGTAGATTTACCGCATCGCTTCGACGCTTAGTTGCGAGTCCTTGTCCTTATCATCATCATCTCTTGGTCGTTTGGGTTGATCGGTGACTCTTTGCATGATGATCCGAGTTGAAAGTCAAGTAGAATTTGAAAAATTTAGCTTCATCCGGTAAACGTTCGAGATCGCTTTGACATTTGCATCACTAGTTTAGCGATTAACTCGATTCGAGAGATCGACTTCTTTGGCCATTGTATGTTTAACCAATGCGACGATGTTAAAGTAGTTGTCCGAAAATACTTCTCTAGTCACACAGGGACATTGTCGAGAAGAAACTTGTGGGTTTGTTCTCTTGCCGACTTCTCCAGTTCCTTTTTGACTTTAGGAACGAAATCTCAAGGTACTTGTTAGTGTAACCTTCGATCATTTCGCTCGGTTCCTCCTTTGATGACTCTTCATGAACTTCAACAAATTCCTTTCTTTTCCATCTTGTCTTTCTCATCATTCAAGTAATCGAATTTGGTCGACAAACCAATTCATTTTTCCGTAAAGTATGTCCTTCTTTTCGACTTGTTGGACAACTTTCACAATCTTTTGACGAGTCCGAGAAATCCAAGATTTAGGTGGTTTCTTCACGGATTTGGATGATGATCGGTTGACTTCGTTGATGGTGGTGGTGATGAATGAGATGAAGAGTCCGATGATGAGGAGACATGAGGAGACTTCATATCCTTAGGAGTTTCAGGTTTCTCCTTTGAGTGCGTTGGGTTGTCGAGAAGAAACTTTGTATAATCATCCTCTTCATCCTTAGACTTTTCTTTCTTAGTTTCTGCTTCTCAAAATCATACACAATAGTGTCTTCAACAGCTTTTGTTGTTGCACAAGAGTGGTGGTACCGATCCCTTATCGGGTTGATTAACCGCATCAGATCCGGGAGGAGTGGCAAGACCACTTGATCCTCGGGCCACCCATTTGATCTTTAGCAAATTGTTCGCCTTTTGAATGTGTCGGACGTTGTGAAACTTTTTTCCTGTATGATTTATTCATTGCTCTTCTTCTTCTTCGTGAGCTCTCATTATAAGGTACAAGTGCAGGAGTCTTCCCTTTTCTTGACAAATTGAGGACTTGGAGGTTTTGCTCTTGAGGATTAACATCCTTTGCGGTTTTAGAGTATGTGATCTCTTCATCTCGTGTCGATAGCATCGTAGTCCTCGCCCCCGTTTGCCTTTATGTTCGAGTGAAATGATAGGAGTGGCTTCCAGAGACGGAACTTTCTTCTTAGGGTAGGTTTCTTTGGAATAGGCTTCTTCTTGGAACATTCCTTTGACTACTGTGCTTGTGACACTTCCAAGACTTCCTTTTCGGGTTTTCCTTACAGGTGTACCGTAAGATTTTTCGTCGAGATGACCAACTTTGCCTTGTCATCGACCGCTTCCAGATACCTTTAGTACGATTCGAGCTTTCGACATCTTCGCTAGAAGGAAATCAAGACAAAGACCTTGTTTCTTTGTGGACGCTTCCTTGATTCCGGCGAGAGAGAATAGGTTCCGCCAACATGTCGTGGTTGTCGGGGTCATTGAGCCTCTTGGGAATGTCGGGATGAAGTCCAAGTGCTCTGGATCAACAATTTGGTATATCCGATGTAGGGAATCTTTGAGCCAAGTTTGTTGAGAAATGACATCATGTCATCCCAAATCGAGCTTCGATAGCAATGTGTTTCTTGTTGACCAATGCCAGAATATTTGCGTTCCATGAGTTTAGGGTGCTCATATCCGCCGTCACGACCGAAAATGACTTGGTGATGATCATGTAGAGAGTTCTCGTGGTTGAGGAATACTCTTAAGCTCTACGTGAGAATGCTTGTTGATTACTCCTGTAGCCTCGCCATAACCGATATCGATTAAGAATTGGAGAGTGAGCTTCAAAGCAGTGAGGCATATAGTTTGGTTGGATCGACTTCGTGAATTAAGAGAACAACCTTAAGTCTCGCAGTGTAATGATGACTTGTTTGTGATTCGAGTCACCATCACGAGTTTGTCCTTTGACCTTTCCATAGTGTTCCAACTGCTGGATGTAGATCTCGGGGACGATTCAGAGTTAGTAAGCATGTTACGATACGGATGAGTCCTCGTAATGTCAATAGCAATAAGACACGTAAGATTCGTGAGCAAGTGAGGGCTGTCAAAGTCAACACGGAGGTTATTCTTTCCTATCTTCATTGGATAGCCATGAGGATAGATATCGACAATGGAGAGAACTTGGTGCATCCACATTCATTTGTTCACCATGTCGTGATCCGAAATAACATTAGCCAAAAGAACCAACATATCGAAGGACATAATGTTAGTCAACGGAAGGTCTTATTGCCTAGTTATTGAATGTACGGTGATAATGATTGTTACGAGTCCTAAGTCACTTGTATGTTCAATAGTTCAATGATATCGTGAAATGTTTCATGAGTTAGTTAACTTTAAGTTTTAAAGTTTATTTTATCACTTATTGTTCACAACATATCGGACTATTTAAGTTTATTAGTGACATTTTGGATTCGTGATGATATGATTAGTTTATTTACAAGTTTGTACAAGTAACAATTCATCATGAAGGCCAATCCGAGGTTAAGCGTAGTTTTGGCAAAGTTATGCGTGAGATGTATGATATATGCTTAGGCGAGACTTCACGTAGAATCCTAACTTACGCGTAAGAAATGTTACAGCGTAGGAAAAGGACACCTTATGCGTGGAGCTTGTGCGTAGGCATATATTAACCTTACGCGTAAGGCTACTCGTAAGAGTTGACCTTATGCGTAGAGGTCATCGTTACGCATATCCTTCACTGTGATACGCCGTAGTCCATTGTAGAACCTTACGGCGTAGTCGTTATGCGTGGGATTTTCTTCTGGCGTAACATAACTACGCCGTAGGGTAATCCTTATGCGTAGATAATCAAATGACCTTGATTCGAATTCTAAGTGTAGCAATCTCAAATAAAGTTATCAAATCATCAATATTAGCACACATATTCATTTCAACATCAATACATGGTGTGAATCATTCATAAACCAGTTACGCGTAGAAAGGCATACGCGTAGGTCAAAACCCTAAGGGTTATGACTTACGCGTAAGTTTTCTAACCATGGGATTTGCATAAAACAGATTCGGGTAGTTCTAAGATGTTGTATCAGCATATATACCAAGTTATAACATCTAACTCATGGTGAATCAAAAATACCTAAACTTATGAACCTTAAACCCTAATTTCACATTCTGAATAAATCAGTGTTTCTGGGTAGTTTTTGAGCAAGGATATAATCAATTCAACATCATATAAGCATAACCCAACAATCTTTTTGACCAAAACACTTCACATTTGAAAACACCCAATTCGACTTATAAACCCTAGTATTCAAAAAATCATCAATTGGTGTTTCTGGGTGGATTTTGATGGTTAAGAAAGTATCATTGATGTATTATGAACGTTTTGACACAATCATTTCACCACAAACACACACATGTTGATTGTGTGTTTCACGCATAAGCGTAGAACACCTAATCACGCCATAGAACAAGTTTTAGCCGTAGGATTTACATGAGATTCAAAACCTTATCATAAAAACATGTTGTGATTACGAAAACACTTACAAGATGAGGATCAAAACACGGTTTTCTTGAGTGAATCTTAAGCGAGGATGGTTTTAGGTATTTTGTAATAAATGAGAAGTGATAGTTAGGTGGAGGAGTTTTATTTGAAATAACTTTAAGTTTATGACAGTTTTGGTCCTCCACCTTTTCATTTTCATCCAAAGCTTTTAACTTCCTTTTGGTTACCAAATGAAGATTTTAGAAAACTTGACGACACTCCCCTCGACTAGAGAAAATAATGAAAGGTTATTAATTAAAGTCCAAGGAGTGTCTTTGAACCGTGAAATGTACTACCATTTGTAACAGAATCAACTAAGATATGATAACATGCAAGTACATGTATGTTTTGAAACAGTTAAAGAATATTTTCTCCCCTCAACACTTGATCGGAAAAATCTGAATTTTGAAAGATTAAAGTGTTGACGGAAGAATTGTACTTGCCATGTTGAAAGAAAGATAGATTAGGAGAATATTTTTGTTGTTTTATGGGATTTTATATTTTTGTATTTTGTTTTGAAAAATTTATTTACAAAAGATGTTTTGGTGTTTGATGTGTTTTTAAGACTGCTTTTAAGAGGTCATCAATTCCTCTTGAGTCAAACACCTCATACCAATTCGTGGACCAACTCATTAAACCTAGCGGGAGGCAAGGCTTTGGTGAGCGGATCGCCAATTGGTATTCGAGCACCACAAAGTATAATTCAACGGCACTGCTCCACGTGGTCCTTGATGAAATGATAGCGAAGATCGATGTGCTTTGATTTCAGTCTTGAAGCGAGTTGCACGAGATTGCAATGGCACTCCGATTGTCGCAAGACATCGGATTACATCAAATACGTAACCGTAGTCTTTGAGTTGTGTTCTCATCCAAATGACTTGAGCACAACACGCGGACATGGCTACATATTCTCGCTTGGTTGATGACGATGATGTACAATCCTGCTTCTTTGATTGCCAAGACACCGGTTATCATCAGAAATTGTAGAGCTCTCAAGTACTTTTCTTTGAGTCTAAGCATCCTGCGTGGTCGTCGTCAAAAAGCGATTAGTTCAAAACCGAATCCTTGGATACGGATCCCCAAATTAATGGTTCCCTTGATGTATCGGAGGATTCTTTTAGCCTCGAGAGGTGAGTTTCGATTGGTCGCGATCGATAACGGGAGCATAGATAAACAGCAAAGACAATATCAGTCTCGCTAGTCGTTAGATACATGAGGACCCAATAATATGCGGTATTTTGTGGGGTCAACCAATTTCCATGTAAATCAAAGATCTAATTTCTTGGTATGAGTCATTGGTGTGGCATAAGTATCACGGTGTTTTCATTCCAAATTTGTTTAACAATTCAAGGGCATATTTGGGTGACTCGTAAAATACCACGGGGTGATTGATGAACTTGCGGTCCTAGAAAGAACGTAAGTTCACCCATCATGGACATTTCAAAATTTTCTTCATTAGTTTTGCAAAAGCGATTGAAAACTTTTATGTGTAGACCCAAAATGATGTCATCCACGTAAATTTGAACAATTAAGATGTGTGCCCGTGATATTGTATAAAAGAGTTGGGTCAACCGAGCCTTTGGTGAAATTATTGGCAATGAGGAAGGATGATAGCTTATCGTACCATGCCCGAGGGGCTTGTTTGAGACCATAAAGAGCTTTGTTCGGTTTGTAGACATGGTTTGGGAACTCAGATCAACGAATCCATCGGTTGGTCGACATAGACCGTTTCTTTAAGTTGCCCATTGAGAAACGCCGTTTGACATCCATCGATGAACCGTCATGTTCATATGAGCATGAACGCGAGAAATATCCGAGCGACCTCAAGACGAGCAACCGGAGCAAAAGATTCTTCAAAGTCTATTCCTTCTTCCCGGCGATAACCCTTAGCAACTAGACGTGACTTGTTTCGGATGACATTCCCTTCAAGATCCAATTTGTTTTCCAAATCCATTTGAGACCAATGACGTAGACCCCTGTTGGTCTTTCAACCAGCCCCCATACTTCAAGACGTTTGAATTGGTTGAGTTCTTCCTACATGGATTCAATCCAGATTGTCTTTTGTCATTCGTCTTTAATGTTTTAGGCTCGAGTTAGCGGAGCGGTGAGTGCATAAATGCAATGTTCACCGTCTCGAGTGAAGACGTTGTCTCGTAACGATGGTTGATTCGGGTTGCCAATAATGTTAGCGAGGATGGTCTTTTGTCCATCTATGTGTAGAGGTTGATGTTGGTATACATTGTGCGTATTCGAGGATTCAAATGGTTTGTTGAAGATTCCGCGACATCCGTGCAATGATCTCATTGGCAAACGGGTTGAAGAACGATTTGGATCAAAATCGCGGTGGGGTACTTCATTCGTAATATCATCGGTTGGTTCATCATTGTTGGGCGGTGTGTTCAAGCTGTGTTGGAGTCAATTGGTGTAGGTGCATCTTCAACAAGAGTTGTTGTAGCGGTGTGTATCGGTATAGGAATATTATCGGTGTGCGGTGAAACAATGGATACACCAGAGCACGTTCATCAATATCGTCACGAGCGGAGGAGCAAATAACCTTTCCATTTGTTGACGAGTTAGTGAGGGCTTTCTTCACCGATGATGGGTGTTGAGGAAGTTTAAGCGGTTGTGTCTGGGTTCTAGTTTTGTCATATACTCGGAAGCCATTACACCGTGAGTTCATCGAAATGAGCATGAATCGCTTCCATTACCTCCTTAGTTCGACGATTCAGATTCGGAAACCTTTAGAATTGTCACAGTATCCAATAAAAACTCCAATATCGACTTTGGCTTTGAGCTTTCAAAATCATCACGATCATTATTCGGATAGCAAAGGGATCCAAATACATGAAAGTGTTTGAGGTTCGGTTTATAGTTGTGGACAAGCTCGAAAGGTGTTTTGTTGTGGCGTTTGTGATCATAGAACGGTTTTGAGTATAGCATGCGAGATCTGACTTACGCCCATAAGTGTCTCCTGAAGTTTAGCATTGATTAACATTGTTCTTGCAGCTTCCACTAACGTTCGGTTTCGTCTTTCAACAACTCCGCTTTGTTCGGTGTACGTGCGATAGATGTTTGATCTGTCAATTCACTTTCTCATAAAATTCACGAAGGGTTTTGTTAACAAACTCGGTTCCTTTGTCATTACGATAATTCGGACGGTGTTGGAGTCGAACACATATTTTTGTGAGAAAGGTGATGATCATTTGTGGAGCTTGGTCTTTGCTACGAAGAAGTAGACCCAAGTCCATCGTGAGTAGTCATCGACAATTACTAAGATGTAGCGTTTGCCATTGATCGTTTGCACGGCGCATCGGGCCACACAAATCCATGTGAAGAAGATGAAGCACATCTTGAGTCGTGTTCCACCTTTGAAGGAAAATGAGCACGAGTGCTTTTCCCTTGTTCACGGTGAGCAAAGGTGATCTTTTGAATACCGATCGTGGGAGTCCTTCAACTAGTTTGTGTCGAGCAAGGTTGGTGATGGTTTGAAAGTTTAGATGTGAGAGCAGCGGTGCCATAGCGAGATTTTGTAGATGTTGCCTTTGAAAGTAAGCAAATGGGAGAGGAAGCAACCATGTCTTGCATAGAGATAGTGTAGAGACTAGAATTACGCGAGCCGGACATAAGGTCGTTTCCTTGTAGATCACGAATGAAACAAGTTTTCTCCCGAAAGCAACCTCCAAATCTCCATCACAAAATTGACCCATCGAAAACAGATTGTGACCGAGGCCTTCCACATAGTAAACCCCACGATTTCGATGTTCCCATTAACATAATCTCCGTAGCCCATGATGGTCATAAGTGATCGTTCGAATCTGATTGCCAATGAACTTTGCAATAAAGTTTGATAACAGTTTAAGGTTGCTCATCATGTGTCGGGAACATCCGCTATCAACAATCCAGAGAATGATCATATCACCGCATTACACGAGGCGACACGGATGGAATAAGTAGATGTGGAACCCGAAATGTTAGAGGGTTCAGCGCGATATATTGACATACACACATTTATAAGTTTAGGTATCCATTTAAATCCTAGTGTGTTATATATCCATTTCGCCATCTATAACTACTCTTTGCTTTAGTCTTAGTGAAAGCACTAGGTGGTACTACATTCTTAGGAGGTGAAGCGGTACTCGTGATAGCAATGGTTGCCTTAGAATCTAAAGAGGTGGTTTACCAAGCACGAGACTTAGAATGATTAGTGGGCCTAGAGGTATTCCAATTCTTAGGATTCCGTAATCTAGAGATTATAGCTTTAGCAACACATTTGTCATGAAAATCAGAATTCATACTCTTTCGACAAAAATCACAAGGTGCATCAGACTGAATATCAAACGTACTTAACGGTTTAGCATTCGTTACATCACTATTGCTATTACATTTGCCAGACGTAACATCTATAGTGGTGGCAACATGATTTTTATTCAGGGTCCTAGGGTGTTCTTCTACTTTAGCATTCTTTATTGATCTTTTCTTAGGTCGCAACTTCCTATTCTTCGATTGAGTGCTCCTAGGCCGTGAAGTGCGGACGTTTGGAAAGATGCAACTATTCTGTTTGAGAGGGAAACACATTAGCAACTTGTGATTTGGCGGTGGGAATTCTAGGTTCGCGATTACTAAGTGTAGCGGTGCTAATCTCTTAATCACGATGGGCGGAGTTGTTCATACTTTCCTAACATTTCCGTAACTTAGAGATGGTGTGAATCGGATCTTGATTTTCGAACGAATGTTACCGGCAAAATTCATGGCGTCTCTAGTGTGAGCAAGATAGTGATCAAGTTCGTTTAATGCTTCAAGTCGAGTCTTTTGAGTAAATCAAATATGACACCATATTCTGTTTAACTTTTAAAGTTCTTGTTCATATTTTGAGTTTTGACTTTTCAAAGACACGTTTTGAGCATCCAGTTGCTCAATTTTAGGATCGTAAGATTTTGCACTCAATTGAGTGATTTTCTTTTGAAAACCGAGTTGATGGTTATGAATATCTTTTCACACCAATGAAGGCGACGCGTTTTGCATTGTAAATTTCCGTGTTTAATCGTTTATTTTCGACTTTTAAAGACTCGATCCGAAAGCACATTATCGGTGTTCTCAATAGTAACAACAGTTTCAACAATATCGCAGAGATATGATCGGATGCATATGGCAACGAATATAATAGCACAACATTATGGATATCAAGACGGATAACATCTTCCAAGAGTCGATCAACATCTTTTCTTAATGGTTTCTTTTGCGTTTCGTGTTAGTAATAGATGTTTCATTTTCGAAAACGTTTTCATTACCCCAAGTTCTTATGAAAATCCTTTTCCTGTGCAATTGCACAACTTTTCAAGTTTTTAACATTAGGTAAAGATTTTCCGAAAAATGTCTCTTTGTTCTCGCGCGAGGCGATTGAAAATGTTCAACTTTGATTTCGGATCGATATTCTATCTCATGTTGTAAAATTTTGAGGTCGACCATGAAAATGTCAAAATATCGAAGGATTTTTCGATTTTCGTGTTTTGAGTTTACTTCACTAATGGAAGGTAAAGGACCATAAGTTTGTGCAAATTGCTTTGGGATTAACATTAGAAGATTCGGTGTTTTGATGATAACCTTTGGTGTGTTAGAATAATCCGTTGGTGTGACGAAAGTGACGCGTTTTTGTAATTAAAAGGTTTGTTGTAAACAACGTTTTTAATTTTGATCGACTCTCGTCTTACGCATCTAATTCCTCTTGACGATGATATTCAACAACACTCATGACAATATTATCAATTTTGTATTCTCCTTTGGAAACTTGAGTTAGTTTGAATGTTTTTAGTGAAAGCTTAGGTTTATAATCGGCTAGATTTTTCCATATCCTTTTGGATTGGGTTTTAAGGTAAACTTTTCAATAGTATTCATCGATTCACCATGTTTGTAAACAATGCTTTTAAACTCTTTAAGTTTGTTTTGCAAGCGATAATTTCTTCAAGAAGGTCATCTACCCGATTCGTTGAATGCTTTTGTATGCAGAGAACTGCTTTTGACAATTTAACAACTCAAATTTTAGCTTTTTGGTTTTCCAAGGTGAGGCGTTAATTTGTCGTTTATGTTCATGTTTGATTGTTCTAATTCGCACAACAAAGCATTCTTCGAGGCGGCTAGATCACGATCCGTCTCTCTAAATATTTTTCATTTTGATGAGATTTTGCAAAACCTTTTCACGGTTTTCTTGAGTTTTGAAAAAGTTGAGTTGCATTTGTAAGCATTCAAAATCCTTGGTTAACAAAGGCATTTTTACTTTTTAAGGACCGATTTAATGCATAACATTCCTCCATTTTGATTTTATGGTCTTGTATTAACCGAGCAAAATCCGGATGAGGCATCGATCATCTTGTTCAACGTGAGTCTCAACATGATCATTCTTTAGATCCTCAAGTATGACCACGGAGTCAATTTGATTATCAAAGGAAACCGAAGGTCATCTTGATCGTCAAATGTAACTACTGAGGTTAACTTGAAAATCATCGAGAAAGAGATGTAGAAGACTCATTTTGAGCGACCGATCCGTGCGGATTCGAGATATTGGCGGAGATATTAGTTCGAGATATGATGATGGTTTGTTCGGTACTGAGACAAGCCATCGATGTCATACATTGGGCTGTATCACTCATATGTGCACTCATGCATATTAGCCATCAACATACTTGGTGATTAGCCTGCAAGTCCTCCATATCATCATCTCGAGCGCATCCGCCATAAAGCTCATTCTTTGTCCGTGAGAGATCCACCACTTCATCCTTAAGAGCCAAAAGTAAGGCCTCTTTGAAATAAGCACGCCCCTAGTCCTTGGCTTTGGGCATGCATTAGCTAGGTGTCCTTCTCATTGCGGTTGTAGCATCAAGACCATTTAACCGATTACGAGCATTTCCTGTTCCACCACTGAGCTCTGTTGTTATTCCTACCCACAAGATTAAATCCTTGACCACCTCCCATCTCGACGCACCATAATCACGATTCGAACTTCAACGCGTCCATTGTTCACAACAACTTGAGTCCGTGTGTTAGATGAGGAACGAATCGATTGTTGGATTTGTTGGTGTAACGGCCAAAAGCATTAGCTATCATCACAAATCCTTGTTGCAATGCTTGAATGGATCGATTTCTCGGTAGCTTCACCGACATATGCTTGAGCATTGTTCTTTTATGGAACCAATTGATTATGTTGAGGTTGAGGTTGTTCTTTGTGAAGGTGTGTTTGAAGCAGTTGGTTGAGTTCTTTGGTTGAGAGGGATAATTCATTGAGCATACAAGGCAAGTTGTTGATTGTCCGGTTGTATTGTTTAGCAATTTGAGCACGGAGAATCCTTTCCCGATCAACTTCCTTTTCATGAGGCTTCAAGTAATCGTACAACAATCCATAAGTAGAATGATGCATATTCTTCGCAGCGGAGAAAATGACATACTTCTCCCATTCGGACCAAGACTACTCGAAACTTAGTATTCACCGCAATTCTTGGCATGATGATGTTGTGTTTATCCAAATCATTGATGATGTCTCGAAAATCGATGATGATAGGACTCTAGTGTCTCTCCGTGTTCAATCATGAAGTGTTCATAAGCCAAGTAAATTTTGGATTCCAAATCCTCCCGATTGAGTCTGATCCTTCCATAAGAAGACGAATATGATCCCACATTTTCATGCGGTTTTTGAGCATCAACACTACGAAGAATTGGGTTTGGTAATCCTAAGAGGATGTATTCCATTGCAAGTTCATCGACTTCATAGTGTAGAAGTTCTCAGAGGATTTAAGCTGCAACAAAGAGTAGCAATGTTGGTTTGTTCATCTCTTGGTGGAACAAAGATTTGGATCTCCGGTACAATGACAAGTGGGCATCTCAAATGGACCTTCCAAGATAACCTTCTTTAAGAACTTTCCATGTGGTTTCTTTAGATCACAAAACCTAAAGAACCTTATCACCCATTGATCGTAGTTTCTGGAGTGAGCATTGGAGGTCTATCAAGTGATCCACTTCATGAATTGATTGTTGGTCGCTTAAAGCTTCACACATCTTTGCAAACCAAGTGGGTTCCTTCATAGTGCTTCGTGATGGATGTTGATTGAAATCGTTTGTGTAGGGTAGAGCTTGAAGACTTGGTGGTGGTTGAACCATTTGTGGTTGTGGAATTGCACCAAGTTGTGGAGTATGTTGTCGATTAAATTGTTCGATAAATGGCTTGTTGTTGATTCCATTGTTGATGTTGTGGAGTTAATTGTTGTTGTTGTTGATGATTATAAGTGTGAGAGAAATAGTTAGAGTATGGTGGTTGAGACATGATGATAAACTTGTGTGGTAAGATTGGATCTTTGTAGTCGAATGAACCTTTGTTGATGAAGTGTCCTTAGGCGTAGAACAAACAAGAACCAAGTAGCACTTATGCGTAAAAACACCAAAAGTTACGCGTAACAATGAGGAGTTACGCGTAGGTTTTAGCTACGCGTAAGTAGGAAAACACTAAAGTTAGCGTGAGACAAAAGTTAGGCGAGAAACGAGGCGTATGATTACCTTATGCGTGACCGTAGTTTACGCGTAAAGTGAATCTTATGCGTAGGAATTCTACGCCGAAGCTTATGCTTATGCGTAATTTTAGGGTTTTGCTCAAATGATCTTTTACACTTCACGGTGCAAAAGATATCCCAAGTCGACGTATTTTCGGACTTATCCAAGTAAGAAACACGGATTAAACGAGTAAAATTGAAGATCAAACCAAGGAACAATCTTACGCGTAATTTTAGGGTTTTGATACGCCGTAGGATTACTCGTAACTTTGATTACGCCCAAATGTGTTTCTAAACCGGTTTTTGTTATGGAATAGCTTCAATAGTACCAAAAGAGCACAAAAGTGTGAATTTTGATGTACCAAAACGGCTAAACGGGTTCTGCGTAGTACGACACCCACGAACAAAACAAGCTTAAAAGCGTAAATCCAGCGTAAAGTTTGAAACTTTTGCCAAAACAAGTATTTTAACACCTCAAAACATTGAAACTACAAGAATCTTGGATTAAAAGTGTAAAAACGAGTTTTAAGATAACCAAAGAATGCGTTATCTCTACGCGTAAGATCCAAAACCAAAACTTTAAAAACAAACGAGTACACCCAACTATTTGGCGATTGATACCACTGTTAGGTCACTAGTTTTACAACACAAGCTTATAGAGAAAGAGATAAGGCGATTGAACAAGCTAAACAAGCACACATACACAATAAGAGAGGCACGGTTTAGGCGAAGGTGAATGTGTGAAGAGAAAACTTGAACAACCAACCCTCAAATGAGGGTTTACAAGAGTTTATATAGGCAAGGAGCTAGGGCAACACTCCCTCTCCTTCCCTATTCCTTATTGGGCTTGGATCAAGCTTATGGGCCTTCTACATAAGCTTGACCTTAAACAAACATAAAGGCCATAATAAAGCTACCTATTACATATGAAATATAAATACTTGAAATACTGTTTAGGAGTGATTCCAACATCTTATTTACTACTCAATTTAGGTCGTCTAATCTTAAAGAACTACAAATGTGTCCATGCTAGGTCTGACTTCACATGAAGATTTACCTTTCCATCACAATCTCGCCAAGTTCCCACATGACGTAAATTGCAACTTCGAGTGTTCCTTTAACTAGATGGCACTTAACTTAATTTTTAAAGGGTAATCGTTTTTATTTATGGTGTCAAATCAAATATGTACAAGGAAGCATGCATACAACTTTGTATCAATAGTTTTTAATAAAAAACTTTTTATTAACCAATTCACAAAGATTAAATTATCAAATTTTTGATTGAGGTATTGGTTTCACCAATCAATGAATTTACCTTTAATTATCATCCATTATATCGTACTTTTGCATAAGTCAAAAGAATTAGTTTCGGATAATTACCACAAAGTGGCGCATGGAATTAAAGCTAATTCTCCCTTAAGATGATTTTGTACATTTATAGCCTACTTGGTAACTCCAATTTGACTCGCAAGGAAGCGGAGAATTTGGTCAGCGCTAAAGCAATAACCTCTTTCTTTCGGGTCACAATTTAATGCGCTCCCCTCCTTGTACCCCCTTATAGTTTGTCAAAATTGAATGAGCCGTTCTGACTATTTGTACCAAAACCATCAATCAATTAAACTTATTGCAAATTTAACTCTTCAAAAAACAACTCAAATTTCACCATTTTTTAGTCCAACTTATTTTTCTATTCAAAATTACCTTTTGCTTAAAACTTGTCACACATAATAAACAAACAAGTAACAATAAAAAAAATAACTAAAATAATGCACATAACTAACAATTAATACGTGTAAACAAATAGGCACATGCAACTTATTTGATAAAACCTATTAGTAATCAATATCTAGGTTAATTAACGTATATACTAACTAGGGCTTTCACTCGCACAATTGAAAGTGAGCCACATACATCGACGAATCGATTGCGTAAGCCATAATTAAAATATACCAAATTGCACATAATTGATTCATTAATATTATTGAGGTATTCCCCAATTCAAGATTTATCAAAATAATAAACATGTGTATAAAACTTAACAATTAATTTTCGTGATAACTAATCTTAACAATTAAATATATGTATATATATATATATATATATATATATATATATATATTTCATGGATTTAACATGGTTCACGGTAGCTCAATCGAAGCATGGGAGGCGAGAGGACTGTAAGCCAAGCAATAACCTAGACATGCTTTCGGTGCGATGTGCGTACCTTTTAAAACCCTGTTGAGTTTGTTCTAGTGGGTGAGATGTACATCCCAAGTGTCCATAGCGTTTAGTTTTTAAATTATTGAAAACGTGTTTCATTATATTAGGTCACTTTATTTTACAAAAATGATTTTCCACGAATCAAATAGCAGGTCACAATGAGCATGATATTTAGGCATATAAATAAAGACCAATATTAATGTTATGGTTACGATATGTATTATTTCATATTACATACAATTAGGTGTCAAGGCAAGTAATAACGCACATATAGGAATCACAAACATATAAGCATAAACATCAATATAAATAAACACATGTTGTTCCGAGTTCTCTTACGAGTCTTCCCCAAACGGAGAACCATAAGACCGTCACTAGGTACGAAACATAGATCACCCCACGCATCACTTAAAAGCAATTGAATGGGTCTTGTGGCCGGAAAACACATAAAAACATGGCAATCTCAATTAACAAGTAATTACGCAATTTTATGTATTTAATAAACAATTTGTTATTCTAATTATCATTATAACTCTAATTAACAATTGATTAATTCTAATAAACTTTTAATTCTAATTAACAAATTTAATTCTAACTAACAAATTAATTCTAATTATCAATATAATTTAATTTGTGTGTGACTAGTTATTTTTTATTAAAAATTGACAAGTATTGCATATAGTTGTCAAAACAGAATAAAACGAATAACTAAGTTAGTTTCATGCAACCTTTTAAACATGCTTATTAATAAGAAACATGTAACCCATAATCAAAAAAACGAGTTGACTCGTGATGCCACTATTGGGATTTAAGAACTACGTTAACCAATTAACGCATACAAGTACGCAGCGGATATGGATCTAGTAATCGCAATTAGGTTAACACGTATAATAAACAATTAATGAATAAAAGGTAAAATAGAAACCTAACCTTTTGTGGCAATTGAACTCAAGTGTAACGAACAAGAAAACCAATACGAAACCCAAGTATCTAAGTTAAACACCTCTACGAGTATCACACACAAACACGATAACCGTATACGTTCGATAATGAAGCTAGTCGAGAACGTATTACAACCAATCAACCTTTGACACCAACACTTGAATAACCCGAACCAGAAAACACCCAAGACTTGCTTGTTACAGTCCGAGAACCAAAGAAACAGCCAAAAGCTATTTTTCAACTTTACCCGATATTGGATAAGTGCTATCCGATATCCTCCTTGATGTTCTGTTCGAGAAGTGAGCAACGACCAGAAACTGAAAAACAAACACCACCTTCTGCTGCTATTTGAATACAAGGAACCAGCAGGAAAACACCAATTAATCAAACACTTAAACGCTTGAGCGTAGCAAGTTTAGGAGCTTAGAAAACCAAACAAATCTAATCGATTGGAGATCAATCGATTGAGTTTAGAAGCTGGGAATAGTGAATCGGTTAGGGTATAGTTTAGGATAGATTATGCGTCCCATTGCAAGGGTGAGGGGTTGGTTTACATAGGGTCTTGACCGACCTAATGCCAAGCTTGTGGCTTGTTCGACATGTCAAAAATCCAACCCCTTTTCTGCCTTCTTTGCCCGATCAGTGGATCACATAGGCCCTAGGCAGTCCACTTTCGACCCAACATGAAACTCAAACAAGCCCATGGGTCATTATAGTAATTGGGTCAAATCATGCATATCGGGTACATATACGTTCGACACGTAACTTGTGTTTATCGTGTGTGCCCCCATAGGCTCACACACTCTTAGCGTTTTGTCGTGTTTACAACTTCCACAAACCAGTAATAACATAGGAATCATGGAAATGGATTAACTTGTGTGTTGTGAAGAGTAACCAAATCAAAAGAGAGTTATTTTTAAATGGCCTATAATTGCTAGGTGTTTACGAAACAAGACTTCGCACATAAAATTTACGAAAAAGAACTTTCGAATATGTTCCGTTGGATTGCTTAAAACACAAAATTGCAAACCTACATATGTATTATGCAATTTTCTGGGCGAGAGAATTAACTGGAAATGAACAAAAAGCGAGGAATGGGAGAGTGAAAATTGTCTCGGCGAGTCAAAATTGTCTATGCGAAAATTTGGGCGAGGCGTTTGGGCCAATATGCGAGATGTGGGCGAGAGGTTGGGTGAAGAATTTAGGTGAGGGGTTGGGCGATGCTTTTGGAATTGAGGCGTAGGGCGAGAGGCTTGGCGATGCTTATGGGCGAGAGCATGTAAATTGGGCGAGGTTAAAGCTTATGGGCGAGAGCATGTAGGCGAGAGATTAGGCAAGAGTGAGCATGTAGGCGAAAGGTTAGGCGATGTATTATTCTTTTAGCTCAAATGCTTCATCAGAAACAATTTCTTAAACATGCTACTTCTTTATATCCACATTATTTGTAAGTGAAAGAGTTGAGATTGTGCATAAAAAATTGATGATATCATTTATATGGTTTGTGTGGCTAGAAAAAGTGTTTGTGAAGAAGATTAATGAGATAAGAAAAAGAGGAAGGGGGCTATGCATTTTTTATTAATAGAGAAGTTGGTGGTACATTGAAATGCAATAGCTTATTTTGGTAAAACACTGAAAAAGAGTTTGTTTTGGTAAATGAGGTGCAGAAAAGGTTCATATTGGTAATTGACTTAAATCAAAATTCTTCATTGAAAAGAAATTGTTAGTGGGTCTTGCATTTATGTGTCAGGTAGTTAACCTACCACATAATTACCACTAAAGCCAAAATGTTACTTTACAAAAAGAGAAATGATATATAGGCATAAACTTAGACCTAAATGGGTTGTAAAATAAGTGGGTCACTGTCTGCAACCATCAAATGCTGACACTTAGTTTTAGGTCTAAGTTCAGGCCTAAGTTTAGGTCCATGTATCATTTCTCTTACAAGAAATATGAAGTATTATATTAAGAGAAATGATATATAGGCCTAAACTTGGACGTAAAAATAGATCTAAAAACATTTGGCAAGATCCTGACGGCCTGTACCCGTCAGGATCTTGCCAAATGTTTTTAGGTCTATTTTTTGGTCTAAGTTTAGGCTTATGTATCATTTCTCTTATGTTAAAGCAAACTCTCACATTATCAACAGCAAATGTTATTACTCATTTCTAAAATTTATGTATTAAAATTTGTATTGATTGTAAATGTTGTATCATGATTGCATCTGTAAGAGAAAGTCTTAGGAATATGTTGCATTAAATGAACTTGCATATCTTGCAGCTGATGCTTGATATATGAAGAGTTTGATTTAAGAAGGTCAGTCACTTGGATGCATTAATTGAACTTGCAGATAAAAGTAATTTTCAGATGGTGTGGGTTATTGGGACGGTGGCTAATTTTTTAGATTGACCCCTCTATTTTTTTGGGTTTTTTTTTATTTTTTTTTATTATTTTTTTATAATTTTGTTTATATCAAAAAGCTATAAACCTAAAAATGCATAATAGTAAATATAAAGTTTAATAAGTCAAACGCTTAAAGCGTAAATATCTGAAAGCAACTAACAAAATGTTGTCTTTGAAAAAAGTGGGGGACAAAAGGATTCCCCTATGATGTGACATCATAGGGGGGTTCCAATAGTACAACCCTTTCAGATTATACATTTAAGAGGTAAATGTAAATTTATGAGTTGTTTCGATACAATTATTTAAGTACTACCAGCCGGGTACTCGTGTGTTACGACGACGGATACCCGTGTGATTACACTTTTTGGCGATAGGAAGGTTTTTTCGATGCATTACTTTTAAAGAAGGAAAAACAAAGAATGTCCAACAGAGGTTATTAATTAAAAATTAGTTTGTTTTATCACTTACGCATTTAGTAACATAATAAAAATCTTTTATAGCAAGGTGCCTATGCGATTATATGTTTTTTATAATGCTAACTTAACACATGGCAATAACTTAATGGAACAACTTTATCGCACATTGTTGCTTTAAAAAATGGAAGGCTTGCATCACGATGCAACGACGATACAAAATCGGTGGTCAACGATATTGCTATTCGTTTAAGACGTGTAATATTATATATCGTTTAAACATACAAAGTGTTTTAAAATTGCGGTTTTAGCACCATCTGGTGGTGTCTATATTTGCTAAGTTGTAGTAGTAAATGGTGGTCCGTTGCGTGATCGAAAAAGATAGTGTCAGGAATTCTGTCTACATAAAAGATTGTTTTCTATGATCCGCTTAATGATTTGTAAATTTTATTTAGTGGGTGATTTAAAGAAGAAATATAAGATAAGATGATTTATGCGTTATTGTTTTATACCATGTGATATATTAAGTGTACTTTTATGTGGAGAGTATTTTATTAATATCATTAATGAATTGTAAAATTCATTTAGTGGGTGTTTGAAAGATAAAAATTATAAAATGATTTATGCATTATTGTTTTATACCATTTGATATATTAATTATACTTTTGAGTGATGGAGTATTTTAATTATATTATTAATGATCTGTAAATTTTATTAGCGAGTTTTTTTATTGAAAAAGAAAAATTAGATGATTTATGTATTATTGTTTTGTACCAAGTGCTATATTAATTGTACTTTTGAGTGAGAGTATTTTAATGATTTCATTAATTCTGACATTAATATACACGAATGTTACAAGTTAAATGATTTATGCATTATTGTTTTGTATCAAGTGCTATATTAATTGTACTTTTGGTTACAAGTTTAGCGAGTTACTTTTATTAGAAATGTTTTTGTCGAATAGCGTCATAGCTCTGCAAAAGTAATAACAATCAAAGCCGTAGGTGGGTATTCAAATAAAGGGAGCACCTTGCTATCATGAAAACGCCACCGTTACCATAGTAGTTGCATGAATCAAAGCGGATCTTTCGGAGTGGGACCCTCCATAGCATCGGGTGACCAAGTATGCGATCCTATCATCTTGATTTCAATGACACCAATAAGAAGTAAAATACAAATAAGAGTTATGGCATTCAATCTCATATTGCGAAATCCAAGAATTTCTGGGGACACTAGCACAAGCAAAAATGGTGGAAAAGTCTACTGTTTGAAAGGACTTCTTTATTTAGAATGTAATAAACACTTTATATAGTAGTATAGATATATTGTATGAGATGAAAGTAATTTTCACACACTTGGTCAATATGTCCTCTTTGGATATTTGTAGTTCCATTACTATGTTTTTACACAATTTTTAGACTAAGGTACTGTACTATGTTTTTTATTAAAGAAATTAAATACTCTTTGCAAATTTATTATATCAAAAAACAAATAAGTACAATAGATGTGAGTGAGTCTCACATATTAGCCCAAATAGGCAAGACAAACTCTCTTACTGTACTTAACACCTAACCTAGCATAAAAATAACATACCAAACTTTTTGGACCTAAAAAAACCTATCTAATTTGACCACGGAGAGTGGCGATAAAACCCGTGACTTATTTTGGCTGGTTGTTAATACACCCCAATCATAATAAACGTACCCAGCTTGAGCCATTACCGAAAGCTTAAGACAATTTATAGTTATAAACTTAAACAAAAGAGAAATATATTGTAACGATGGAAACATCAAAGAAATATATATTTAATGTGATTGCTTGACAAGAGTCGTCAGCAGTGCTTTTACTCCCTCCGTACCCAACACCCTAATAATACATTAATACCTCTATCCCACAGTAGAGGAAAAAAAAAAGAAACCTTAATCGACAAATAAGAGTTCCAAGCTCGATTTGGTTTAAGTTTTAAGGTATGACTTGTATTTTAATTTAAAACTTACTGTACGAATCATCATTGTTCTGCTATTATCGGACCACAGAATGCATGCATACTAAGAGCGAGGGGTGTGGGGAGCTCAAAGCTCTTCATTTGGGTCCACACGCGCCACCTCACCTCCACATCACCCAACACACTCACTTAAAAATACCCTCAATCACAACATACTCAACCTCTTCGTTTAGGCTCCCTTGCCTCATTTTATTTCTTTTCCATATTTTCCAAACACAATTAAATTCATTTCATTCATTTAAAATAAAATACAACATAAAAAAAATACAACTGCGAAATAAAAAAAACATCTGAAATTTAAAATACATTGCGAAATAAAAAACATACGAAATTTAAAATACATTGCGAAATAAAAAACATCTGAAATTTAAACTAATCTTGTTGTTCTTGATGTAGTTGCCAAACATGCTCGATGATATTTCGTTGAAGTCTTGCGTCGTTGCTTTATCACGCAGTTCTTTGGCATTCTTTCGTTGTATATCGCATCGCTCAATCCATGTCCGTTGTCTATTTGCTCGCGGACAAACATAAATTTTGTTCATTTCGGATATCGCAAACTTTTGATCTTTCAAAATCATGTTATGCAATATGATGCGTGTACATGAATCTTCTTAGCTTGTTGATAGTCCAAGCACGTCTTGGGTTGGCTTATAATATGTCAACGTCCTTGGAGGACCCCGAAAGCTCTTTCAACATCTTTGCGAGCACTTTCTTGTTTTTGTTTAAACAAGGCATTTTTCTCCGAATATGCAGTCGAGAATGATTTGACAAAAGATGACCAAGTTGGGTAAATCCCGTCAGCTAGGTAATACCCGTGTTCAAATGTTGCACCGTTTACTTGAAACGGAACCTTGGGGGTGATGTCATCAAGAAGGTCGTCGAATAACGGTGAATTATTCAAAACAGTTAAATCATTATTCGCACCGCTACCTAAAAAATGCATGCCAAATCCATAAGTCGTATGATGCAACGGCTTTAAGCATAATAGTTGGATATTTTTATCACCTCTATGAAATTGCCCTTGCCACTCAGCGAGGCAGTTTTTCATTCCGGTGCATACAATCAATGCTCCCAAGCATTCCCGGAAACCCATGGACCATGTTATGTGCGTTATATAAATTTTGAATGTCACCCAAATTAGGCTTTCTTAAAAACTCGGGCATAAACAATTCAATTACACACATAGTAAAAAAATCTAGACAATCGCGTGCCATGTGTGACCCCATTTGCAAATATTCATTAAATGCATCAGGTGCGGTGCCGTAGGAAAATTGGCGTACGACGGATGTGCATTTCATAATTACACTCATACTCATTATACCACACACATCGGGTCGGACTCTAAAATAATCAAAATGCGCTGGAAGAGGATCAACAGTTAGAATATAATTTCCAATACCTTGTACTATTTGTAAGAATAGTTCACGGCTCATACGAAATCGACGCCTAAAATAGTAGTCCGGATATTTTAGACAATCAGATATGATATGAGATGTTTTTCAGCAATTTCACGGTCACGGTAGATGTAATTACGGCTGCGTGAACTTTCAGCTTCATCTTCTGGCAATGATTGCCCATAACCTGCAACTTTCAGAATGATATTGATATCTTCTAAATCATCAAGATCGGAATCTGAATTTGAACCACTCATGTTTATTTTGCTTAGATGTAAAGAGTTGAAAGAGTTGTGTGTGAATGATTTGAAAGAAAAGAGTGTGAATGATTGTATAAAAATGAGGTATTATTTATAAAAGGGTGGGGAAAGTTTTTTTTAAAAAAAAAATCATACCGTTACATTTAATATATTGCAACGGATATATTCTCTTGAGTTGGTTGTCGTTTTCCTCGTCGTTGGACCGACGAAACCAAGAGTGGCGAAGCCACCTGGTGTCGTGGCGAGCATCAACGTGAAATGGCGACATGCCATGTAGGAAGTGGCGAGGCTCAACGCAACCCACACTCCATGCTCTAAGTTAATAAGATATTCACAGATGATGTTCTTGGCAAGTTGTCAATTGGCGTATGTACGTTTGTTTGCTTGCTTACATACTTCTGTTAGATTTTATAAACTTTTGTTGTCCTATGTAAGCTTGGGATTTTTAAGTATATATTTTGATACCTTTTTTACATAAGCATAATGATTTCTGAGTGTTCAGATCATTCATCTAGTTTTCTTATATGCTATATGAGAACCTTTTTGGGGCATTGTTTTTGGCTTAGAAGCAATAAGTTTTCTTAGAGCACTCGGTATGGGATACCGATAACATGCCATTAGTCCCAACTATAAACCAATAACATGTTAGAGTTAATTGCAGAAATCGTCCTTAAGGTTTGGCAAAATTGCAGGTTTCGTCCCAAATAGTTTGAAAGTGCATAAATCGTCCCAAAATCAAACCTTTTTGCAAATTTTGGTCCCTGGCTTTAACTACCGTTAAGTGAATTTCGTTAGAATTAACACGTTATCCCTTTTGGCCAAAAACTCTTGCAGCGTTCATCCTTTTGGCCAAAAACTCTTGCATAGTTCATCCTTTTGGCCAAAAACTTTTGCAGAGTTTATCCTTTTGGCCAAAAACTTTTGCAGAGTTCATCCTTTTGGCCAAAAGATTTTGCAGAGTTCATCCTTTTGGCCAAAAACTTTTGCACTGTTCATCCTTTTGGCAAAAAACTTTTGCAGAGTTCATCCTTTTTGCCAAAAACTCTTGTAGCGTTCATCCATTTATACATTTTCATATGTTTTTAATCGTCTTCATCCATTTTTATGCGTTTTTGTCCGGTTTTATACGTTTTGTTCGTTTTAATACGATTTCGTCTGTTTTATACGTTTTCATCCGTTTTTATGCATTTTTGTTCGTTTTTAACCGTTTTTGTACTATCTCAACATATTTTTTTTCGTAAATATTTTTTTTTCTTCGTAAATACGTTTTTGTATTAAGTTTTTTTTTGTCGTAAAAATTTTAAAAAAGAAAATTAGAAAAAAAAAATCCGAAAAAAGAAAGAAAATTCAATTTTTTTTCGTAAATACTTTTTTTTCAATTTCTTTTTGAAAAAGAAAATTGGAAAAAAAAATCCAATTTTTTTTTCGTAAATACTTTTTTTTTTCAAAAAGAATTTCGAAAAAAACAATTAGAAAAAAATTCCAATTTCTTTTTCTTTTGAAAAAAAAGTATTCTGAAAAAAATTAGATTTATTTTTCAAAATTTTTCGGAATTTTTCCAATTTTCTTTTCAAAATTTTTGGAATCTTTTTCAATTTTCTTTTAAAAAGAAATGGGAAAAAGTATTCTGAAAAAATATTGGATTTTTTTTTTCTTTTTCGGTTTGTTTTCCTATTTTCTTTTCAAAATTTTTGGAATTTTATTTTCAAATTTGAAAAATTCCAATTTTTATTTTCAAAATTTTTTTCTTTTGAAAAAATTTCAATATGTTAAGATAGTACAAAAGCGGTTAAAAGCGAACAACGCATAAAGCGGATAAAACAGTATGACGACATATTAAAGCGAACAAAACATATAAAGCAAAACAAAAAATGGATGAAGACGAAACATATGAAATGTATAAAAGGATGAGCGCTACAAGAGTTTTTGGCAAGGATGAACAGCTGCAAGAGTTTTGGCCAAAAGGCGAACGCAAATGTTTTTGGCCAAAAGGATGAACTCGAAAATTTTTGGCCAAAAGATGAACTCTGCAAAGTTTTTGGCCAAAGGATGAACTATGCAAGAGTTTTAGCCAAAAGAATGAGCCTGCAAGAGATTTTGGCCAAAAGGATGAACTATCTGAAGTTTTTAATAAGGATGAAACCGCAAGAGTTTTTGGCCAAAAGGGCTAGCGTGTTAATTCTAGCGAAATTCACTTAACGTCAATTAAAGCCAGGGGACCAAAAACAAAAAGGTTTGATTGAGACGTTATCACTTTCAAACTATTTGGGACTAAACCGCAACAACAAACCATAAGGACATTCAATGATCTCACCATGTTATTACCATACCGTGTTATGTGCCGTTGATGTGCTGAAAGGTCCCAAGCCATTTGAATGACTCAAACCATTGGTGATGTTGTGTGTGTATTGTGAGTGAGTGAGTATTTTTAGTGGGGTATTTCGTGAAAGCCAATAACATGTTAGTGGTGTGTTATGAGAGAGGGTGTTTTAGTTATTGGTGTGTTATTGGGGAGGTGATGAGGTGGCGTTGAGGTGGCATACAAATAACGTGTTATCCGCTCTTCCATCACCTTGTGCTCTTAGTGCTGAAAACACTTTGTTATGTGGTATTAATAAGCTTTCTTAGTCTTTAGATTGTTCTGTTGATTTGTTTTATTAACTTAGAGCAAACACAATGGTAACCCAAGTTATAAAATAACACCGTCCACGTTAGCACCACATCAGCTTTAACATTTCACCTTAACATCCTCAAAAAACACCCACAACAATAACATTCCTAAATTAAAATTTAACACTTCAATAATTTACAAAAACAACCCCTCATTTAGGGGTATAAATGAAAAAAATAAAAAATAAAAAAATAAAGATTTAAATACGCCGCAGGGTTAGAAACAACATTGCCCCAATAACGCCATTATCTTGTGGGTCTCCAATGGTGGCGACGCCTATAACGGGTCTCAATGGTGGCGTCATATCTTGAAATTTTGATGTTAACGCCGTTGAGGGTGATACTATTGTAATTGCTCTTATGTACCGATAAATGACCACTTTTTCATACGGGTAATTTTTAATGCTCTTATTGGTCGTATTATTCGCTTTATTTTAATGATGAGAAATCACATTTATTATGCCTTTTCAAAATCAAAATCACATTTTCTTTCAAACATTTTATCCTCCATTCTCTCCCAACAAACTTTGTGTCAAAAACAAAAACTAACTATTTGGACTAATATGTGAGACTCACTCACAACCATTATACTTATTTGGTTTTTTGTTATAATAAATTTGCAAAGAGTATTTAATTTCTTGTGTTATATTCTATGCACTACCAATATTAGATACAGTACTTTACAGTACCCTTTTGGATCAATATAAACCGTTAGATCACTTAATCAATGGATGAGATTACTTGTGCATTTAATGTAATAAATTGAAAAATCAAGCCATAATTTAAAATGCTAAAAGGGTAATCATGGTATTTCCTATCCAACCCTAAAATAGTGCCAGTTAACCTGCCAACTTTTATATTTTCTTGCCTAAGCCTAATAAACTCATTCAGCCTCTTTCATAAATAAACATACGCCTCCACTTTTCTCTCCTTTTCAACCGCCCCAAACCACCTCCATTGTCACCGGATCTTCTTCCTCTCCCCTTTACCGTCAACAAAGGGTACCGATGGTGGTGTCTTCTAGCACCTATACTCGGTCGTTAAACATGATACGTATACCATAGCACCTATACTCGGTCGTTAAACATGATCGTATACCATAGCACCTATAGTCGGTCGTTAAACATGATACGTATACCATAGCACCTATAGTCGGTCGTTAAACATGATCGTATACCATAGCACCTATAGTCGGTCGTTAAACATGATACATATACCATAGCACCTATAGTCGGTCGTTAAACATGATACGTATACCATAGCACCTATAGTCGGTCGTTAAACATGATCGTATACGTATACCATAGCACCTATAGTCGGTTCGATTAAACATGAACGATATACCATAGCACCTATACTCGATCGTTAAACATGATCGTATACCATAGCACCTATACTCGGTCGTTAAACATGATCGTATACCATATGCGTATACCATAGCGTATACTCGTATACCTATACTCGGTCGTTAAACATGATACGTATACCATAGCACCTATCGTTAAACATTATAACATAGCACCTATACTCGATCGTTAAACATGATACGTATACATAGCACCTATACTCGGTCGTTAAACATGATACGTATACATATCACTTATACTTAAATTAACTTTATAATTTTTAGGTTAAATTTAAATTGATTTATTATTAATTTTAATTATTTAAAATGATAATAAATAGTTTTTGAAAAGAAAATGGAATAATTAAATCTTTTCGCGGGGACATGTCCCCGGAAATGATTTTATGAAACTTTCATTTTCCTCGCCCTTTTACTTTATCCGCCATTACTTTCTCGGGGACTTGTCCCCAGAATGTAACACTAAAGACAAACCTAACTTTCTCGGGACTGTCCCCGAAAAGTGAAACGTGAAAATCACCTCCATTATTAACGCAATCATTATCGGTATGAGATAAAAAAAATTCCTCACCCATCCTCTCATTTGCAACAACACCACGCACCATCTCCATTATTGCAACCACCACCACTTCCTCACCATCTCCATCTCCACCACGCACCATCTCCATCTCCACCACCATCTATTTGTTTGAATCGAACCACGGGGAATCGGGTTGTATCGTGAAAATATCGTCGAGACATTGTAAGAATGGAATAATCATTGTAAGGTTCTTGGTTTCTCCTATCTTGTACCTATTTTAATTTTCGTTATCTTGTAAGAATGGAATAATCATAACTTGTTTTGAAACCTTGTGTTATAATCGATCTATCAACTGCGAAATGGGTAATTAGTATGTTGTTGTAAATCTTGTAGTGAAATGGGTATAGCCTTTCACTTGTTGTTATTATGTTGGTCCTTTGATTATATATTCTTACGGTGATTACTTATGGATAGTGGCATTCTTGTTAAATAACGACCATAGGAAACTTGTCTAAAATACAAAGCTCAAATGGTGTTCTTTTTTCTTGCAAGGCAATGCTAAATCGAGAAACAATCCGAACTAAGCAAAGAGTTACTAATTTGTTGGCGTCTTTATTAGTAATAGAAGTTTGTTTTGAACAAATCTTGTAGTGAATAAGTAAGTCATAATTATGTGTTTTGCTTTTATAGGGTGTCACGGGTGCCAAGCCACGAACAAAAGGTAAGATATGTCGTTCCGTATTTTAAATAGTTTAGGGTTTTAGGTAGTGAGAACTATCCAAGCATCGGGTATCAAAAAGACCCTTTAAACCATTAGGGTTGAATTGGTCATTTTAACAATTAGGATAGGAGAGTAGGATGGTGGATTTTTGAACAATGTGTCTAGGGTTGAGGTTCTTGAAAACAAAGGAATGATGTTAGTGTGTCTAGTATATGTGCTATTGCGATGGTTTCTGACGAGGAGGTACACGGTTTCTTGGTTCACAAGATACGGGGAAAGTGTCTGACTCGTTTCTTGTTACGGTTTGTTATGGTTACTGATGATGAGGTTGAATCTTGAAGGGTAAAAAGGTGGTGCAAAAGGGTTTAGCTTGGTTTGAGAGTGTTTTTATTGTGTGTTTTAGTGTGTGTTTTTGGTGAGAAACTCCATGAGTTTGTGTGTGAGAGAGGGTCGAGATGATAAGAAGAGGTATGAAATGGTGTGTAATGATAGAGATATAATGGTGGTGAGAGATATGAAAGGGTTTGTGAGGGTGCCTCATTAACTCCACTTCACTCGCCATCACTATCATTACAAACCCTTTCACTATCTTCTTATAATCTCCGACACCTCTCTCTCTCACACACATGGAGTTTCTCACCAAAACACACACTAAAACACGCATGATTATGAACTCTCAAGCGGGGCTAAACCATTTTGCACCACCTTTACCCTTCAAGTTCAACTCTCATCATCGTAACCATTACAAACCGTAACAAGAAATAGGTCTGTCTGGGTTTCTGTATCTCTGGACCAAGAAGCCGTGTACCTCCTCGTCGTAAACCATCGAATAGCACTTTAACTAGACACACTAACATCATTCCTTTGTTTTCGTTTTGAACCTTCAACCATATACACACCTGTTCAAATAGTCGACGCAAACACCATCCTACCTCCTACCCTAATTGTTAAAATGACCAATTCAACCCTAATGGGTTAAAGGGTCTTTTGATACCGATGCTTGATAGTTCTCATTACCTAAAACCCTAAACTATTTAAAATACGCAGTTAAGCTTTGGACAAACCCGAAAAGCGAAGATATCGAAGTCAATGACAAAACTACGGCGAACACGAGCCAAGACCACAATCGGTATGTTTTTGTCTAACTTTGTTAATACTCGTGAAGCGTAAATGATTTTAGGACTTTAGTGATTAATTTGGAAAGTCCCCGTCCGAAGTTAATCATCCTATAGAAAACCGTCCGAAATTAATTTATTAGAAATTAATTTGGAAAGTCCCTGTTGTTGCTTTTGAATGTTTTGTCTCATTTAGGATATGAATGCGTATAATTGATTTACTATTTGTGAAAATTTCGACATTGTTTCCCTTTACTCCTACGAATATGTCTTTAATGCACATATTTGGGGAGTTGAGGAAATCTTGTCAAATTTTCTCAAACAATAAATTCAATTATACGCATTCATATATGAGACGAAACATTCAAAGAGTGGGTTAGGATTGCCTTCCATAGTTGGATTAGGTGAACATTTTAAGTCTATATAATTATTTGTTGCTTCATTAAAAGCAGATTATGCCAATTGATAAAAGTTGGGTCTCACTAGCACGTACCGATAAAGAATTCTTAGTTGGTCTTAGAGCTTTCGCAAGCATTGCAAGTCCTTGGTGAATATTGATGGGAATATAAAATGTCCATGTGCTCTTTGTTTAAACGTAAACCTGGATAAAGCACGAATTTTGTTTGACCACATACACACAAATGGTTGGGACCATAGTTATACGAAATGGTATAATCATGGTGAGTCGGATGGCGAACAACCGTACACAACACAAGACACCACAGGATGAGTGACATGGTGAGTTCCTTCATGATATTGGTCCGAATAACGAACCGGATGATCCAACTCAAGGAAATATTGGCGAGACAAGTAACGACGCAATTCCTCAACGTAATGAGTATGAGGAGTTACTTGCCACTGCCAACGAAAAACTATACCCAGCCTGTGAGTGGATGTCTTCATTAGACTTTATGGCAAAGATTACGCACATCAAGGTCAAAGGTAAAGTGAGTGACACCACATTTAATGAGTTCCTAACTTTATTCAAGGAAGTTTTCCCGCCCGTTCTAGGATACAAGATGCCATCGTCATACTATGAAATAAAGAAGACATTTAAAACTATCGGGTTAGGATATGAATCGATACATGCTTGTGTAAATGATTGCTTTTTATATCGGGGGGCGGGTAACGAAGATTTGCAGACTTGTCCGATCTGCGGCGCTAGTAGATGGAAAGAAAAGAACACACTGGGGAAGAAAGTTCCTAACAAGGTGTTGCGTTACTTTCCTATCATTCCTAGACTACAACGTTTGTACAAGTCTAAACACACTGCAAAACATATGACTTGGCATGCGTCTGGGCAGTCTATGGAGAACGGTAAGATGCAACACCCGGTTGATGGTCAAGCATGGAAGAAATTTGACATCAAGTATTCGAAGGAATTTGCTAAAGAAAAAAAACGTCCGGTTAGGGTTGGCTGTTGATGGTTTCAATCCGTACGGCAACCTTAGTCGATCATCTGACATGTGGCGGTCATATTAACCACATACAATCGCCTCCCGGATATGTATGAGAGACTTCTCTTATGTTGACATTGTTAATTCCGGCCCCAAATCACCGGGGAAGGATATTGATATTTACCCGAGGCCTTTGATTGATGACCTAAAGACTTTATGGAAAGATGGAGTCGGGACTAAGGATCTTTGTTACGAGGCACCGATGCACATGTAAGCGGCGCTTTTATGGACTATCAATGACTTTCCGCTCAAGTAGTTTGTGCGGGTGGAGTGGGCAAGGTTACATGGCATGTCCGACATGTAATGTAGACACTCCGACTATCGCGTGTTAAACAAAACCGCTTATGTTGGTCACGAAGATTCTTAAGCATGACCAATAAATGGCGGAAGAACGAAGGGCATTCTATACGAGATGTAGATAATGAGACCCTCCTAGAAAATTTACCGGTGATGACATCTTGGATCAACTAAGAAGATTGCCTAAACGTGTCCCGGGGAAACATCCAATATATGGGGTGCGAAAAAAAAACATGATCAGGATCGCGAATTGAATTGGACAAAAAAATCTATTTTCTACGAGCTAGAGTATTGGTCTTTTGTTACACTAAAACACAATTTAGATGTCATGCATATCGAAAAAATATGTGTGAGAGTGTGTTGGGTACTTTGTTAATGAATGACAAATCAAAAGACACCAACAAGGCAAGACAAGACTTACAAAATTTGAATATTCGTCTTGACTTGTGGCTCGTCAACAAAGGAAGCGGGAAGTGCTCTAAGCCTCATCCAACGTACTCTTTCACAACCGAAGAAAGAAAACTTTTTGTCAATTCATTAAAGGTGCAGCGTTTTATTTGAAAATTTCTTTGTTCGAATTAATTCGCGTATTCATTTCGACAACTTATTCTAATATCCGATTTTTTCTTAATTCATCAAAGGTGTTAAACTACGATGGGTTTGGATCTAACTTCAAGCATAAAGTGACCGACAACGATAGCAACATAACGAGCTTGAAGGCTCATGACTGTCACATAATGATGCAACGGTTGCTTCTCTTTGGACTTCAAAATTACTTGAAGGACCAAACCACCATAACACCAATAATCGAGCTTTGTTCATTCTTCAAACAAATATGCGCTCGAACTTTGATGGTGGATGACATGTTGAAAGCTAGAGATCAAGCGATCAATATTTTGTGCGGTTTCGAGCAAATATATCCTCCGACTTTTTGACATTATGATTCACTTGGTTATTCATCTACCGGAAGAGGCTATTGAAGGCGGTCCTGTTTACATGAGGTGGATGTATCCATTTGAAAGATACATGAAAAGCTCAAAAATTATGTCGAAATAAAGCCAAGCCTGAAGGTTCAATAGCGGAGGGTTATATTGTCGATGAAGCATTAACTTCATTCGCATTATTTTCGGGTGTTGAGGCGAGATTTAATCGTCTGACCGAATGAGGACGGTCCAAGGCCAACAAGTCGATTTGAGGTGTTTCGATCGATCTGCAAAAGAATGGTAAACAATCATTAGTTCGGTTTAAAGCGGACACAATGAAGCAAGTAGTATGGTACGTACTACACAATGATCATGAAATCGACCCGTACATGAACAGCGTACAAGAGTGCGCGTTTTATTTCAAAATTTGTTTCACGTAAGTTGTTATTCGACGACTTATTCTAATATCATGAACATTTACGAGGAATTTCTGGCGAGACTTGGAAGAAGGGTTTCTCATTGGTTTGAGATGAAGGTAGACTTATTGTATGTATACCCTGTATAAATAACGACTATTACTCATATCTATCTATTCTTAACTTTTCATAGATTCGTGAATTAAAAGTACGAAAGACCTAATTTGTACCGCCGAGTTATTCGCTTTGGCTTGTGGACCATCATGTCTTCTTTGTCTCGATCAACTCTTGCGTAGTCAGCGGTGTGAAGTTCTTGTCTGCGACCGTGATTTCGTCGTTCAACTCAAAACAGTGAATTTCAACTCCTAATCACGATGGAGGAATGCATTATGGCCGACTTGAAGAGATTCTCGAGTTTTCATATATTTCATTCAATGTTGTGTTGTTCAAAGTCAAATGGTTCGACACTAATAACACTAATCGCCTAAAACGTTGTACCTATAGAAACAACATTACGCAAATTATGACCGATCGTGTATCGTTTCAAAGCGAACCATTCATTCTTGCAACGCAAGCAACACAAGTCTTTTACCTTGATTTCCGGTAAGCGTGGTAATTGGAAGGCCGTCCAAGATTCTTATCATCGAAAGATTTGGAACCCGGATATCATTGTGGTAGAAGACAACCAGGATGTTGTACATGACAACAACTCATCACATATCACACTCTCTGCTGAGTTGGATCAGTTGGATTATAACATTATAAATATAGATGTTCAACCAGCGGAAGTTGAGGCACCACCACCAATTATCACTATTGTGGAAGACGAAGATGATATTGATTTTGATGATCACGTTCCTCATGATTTAGCATCTGATGATGATGATGGCCACGAGAATGAAGATGATGAAGATGACAGTACTAATAATGTTGCATTTTATGTTGATGATGTGGGAGATTAATCTCGAATTGTAATTTGTAGAACAACACTTAATTATTTGAATGAAATTGTTATCGACCGGTTAAATGTGTTTATTTGTTTGTTTATTTATTTATTGATTTATTTATTTATTTATTATAATTATCTTGTTGATATATACTGTTATACTTTTGGACCATTTGCGGATAGGTAGTTTTGGATAGTTTTGTAGATGATCATGCGTTAACGGTTTACGAACCGTTTTGGCGATTTTGGAAAAGGATAACTATGTTGTATATATGATATTATGTTTAGCGAATTTGTGTTATGATTGGCATATTAAAACAAGGTTGTGACATTGGTAAAACAGGTTGTGGATTGGTGTTATGATAATAGTTGTAGATTTTTAGGAAAATTTCGGAAAAATCTGAAATTACCCATTTTGCGACAATATTACGCATAATGGGTCGACTAGTTTTTGGGGACATGTCCCGGGAAAGTTAAAACATATTTTAAATTACGACTTTAACCGTTGACATGTCCCCGTGAATTAGTTTACCTCAACGATGGTTAACACTTACCCGGGGACATGTCCCCTAAAAACAGGTGCCACGTCGGACTAATAACGTAATTAGCGTTCTTAAAGTGAAGTTCAAAATCATTTCTCCGGGACTAGTCCCGGGAAAAAATGTGCCACGTCGGACATGTTTGACCGGAGACAATCGGTGTGGGACCCACGTGTCCCGGTAAAAGTGGTAAGCAGTCCCCAGGAAAGTATTGCCGGCGGTATTGCGGGGCCTTTCGCCGGGACATGTCCCGATAAAAGATTCTTAGGGACATGTCCCGCACCAAGTGACATTTTGTACGATCGCGGTGTTTTTGTTCGATTAATATGATCTTTAATTAACGAGTGTTTTTTAAGTAAAGGGAAGCCTCATGGTTGACTTTTTCTTTTGCTAGACCGACGGTGTACTTTTGCTCGGCTGGCGGCGGATATTTTTTTTTCTTGAAACCGTTTGGTTTTTTTCGATAATATAAAAAAAAATTTCAAAAAAGCTGATAGTTGTTTTGTTTGAGGAATGAAAACGTAAAATTGTCCCACTTTTTTTTATAGCCGAAGTGCACTTGCTTTCTAGAAAGGCCTCTAATTAGTTTGGAAATGTGGTTCAATATTGAATGTGATATTTATGAAAAGTCATCTAAATATGGATATCATGTTTTCATTAGGTTACTTTCCTACCCAAATCATTCATTTATTATGATAAATAAATTTAAAGCAAACTTTGTAAACAACTTCTCCTCAATATCTTTTTAAAAAATTATACAATGACAGGTTTCTTTGATCAAATCGTATCCGAATAGACCCTACAAGAGTAATAGGAAGCAATATTGACATCTAGAGTATATAAATGACACGTGTTTGCAAGCAAAGAAACAGGTAAGATTATAATTTGAGGGAATTTTCTTTTGCTTACCTTTATTTTGATGCTTACTTATGGACAAATCTTCACCATCCATCTATTTTGATCTAATGGTGAATATTAACCTAAGATTTATTATGCTTAACATTAATTCTCCCAACTATATAAAGCTTTTTATTCTTTTTTTTAATCATTCGCTTCATTTTTTTTTTCACACAGTTACTGTGTGTTTTCCTCCCAACCTGCTCTCACTTTTGATCATCACCAGTTGGATCACCATCACTATCACCATTCCAATCACCATCACCATTCCGATCATCATCTCATCATCACCTCCCGATCATATCATCCTTTTTTTATGTCTTCTTTTGATTTGAATGGACCGTTTGTTTCAGAAGCTGATTAGATTGATGTTGTTGCGGTTGATAATGTTGTTGATCGGTTGTTAATTATGTGGATCAAGTTGTTAACTGTTGAATACACTCAGACCTTGACAGATCTTAAGCACTCGTGGATCGTTAGTGTTGCCTATGTAATCATAAGCAAACTAATAGGCGGTCTCAACACTTGTATTCTATAGCGGAAAGTAAACACAAGATGTTATTACTAAGAACACTTAGATCCTCTATGGATCTTTTTATTAGCGAAACTCTATGTTTCGGATGAGTTATCTATTACATACTATTTGGTTCCTTTTATAAACAAGGAACCCTAATCTCTTACTACTCAATCGACTAAACATGTTTGCATGCATTTAATGACTAAAACATTAAGCAGATATAGAGTAGTCTAATAATCGCCCATGCAACCTTGGGCGTACAAGAATATGGAGAGTTAGCATTTAATTCGAGATAGCGCATGCGATCCTAGTCGACTTTCACCCTTCAAAGATAACACGGTAATGCTTGTACTCTTGAAGAGAATCATCTCTTCATTGATTCGCTTCTCCTTCAAAGAAACCTTGGCGATAATGTCGTGATAATCCTACTTCACATAATTCCCAACAATCCTCCCTAAGCGGAATTTGACTTGGTTAAGTTCCGGTTTCACGAACTTGAAAGATCTTTTGACACTTGATACTAGAGGATTGTTTTCACACATCATTAGCAAAGAACCAATAGCAAACTCATCTCTATGATGATCAAACTTGAAACTCGGTCTTTGCAAACAACAAACGACATAATGTACATCAATACTTATCGGTTGCAATCTATTCTCATCACATCCGGTGTGGTCACACACGAGAGAGTGAATCATTGAAATTAATGGTTTTGTTGTCTCTTTACCAATAGCCATTACTACTGGAGTAGCCAAATGTTTAAGTTCAAAACTATGGTACATCGATAACCATCGATTTATAGGCAAACCGAAACCATATAAGCGGATTTGATGTGTCTTTACACAGCCGTTTGCTCGGGACTAGTCAAATCTTAGAATTGGTGAATTGATAACCAAATATGGAGATAGTTGCCTTTACCACAATCCATATACTTGTGGGCTTGTCAATTCTTGGATTCCAAAAGGAATAGACCATGGTGAATTGATGACCATACAACACTCGACAATTAAGCATGGGTGGTTGCGAGACCCTATGATTTTGAGCAAACCATTACGATTTATCAATGATTTGACATGTCTTTACCAAAGTTGTACCCTTTGGACTAGCTAACTCTTTGATACACACAAGGTATATCGGTGAGTTAAAAACCATCAAAATACAACAAACACGCAAAGAAAGTTAGTTTTTTTTTTTTTTTTTTTTTTTTTTAAGAAACGAACAACTAAACAAACAAAATAAACAACATAATGAAACAAAATACAAGTACAACTTACAAAAGACAATGTAGATGACCGCAATCATGATGAAGATGCGACTTGATCTTGCGAAGTTGAGACTTGATCAAACCAACGATCGTTCGACATCGATCTTTCATTTCCCACTGGATCCGGAGGAATTTCCAACTTCGACCCAAAGATCTTTTCCATTAGTCTCATGGGCAAGCGGATACTTTCTTCGGCAAACATGCGATTGTGATTCCACCCTTAGTCTCAAGCACATGCACACGAGGAGAGGATAGAGTCTCTAAGACACAACCCGCCACAAATGTGAGTTCGCCCAAATGGAATGTCCTTTACTATTGGGAGAATGAGAGTTAAACAATGCTTGAAGATCTCCTAACAAGAACATCCCGAACCTTGTGGTGCTTTATTGCGATAATGGTCGGTAACGAGTGTATAGAGTAAGCAAATCGCCTGTCTACCAAATGAAGTATTTCCTTCAAGAAGGTGAATTCCATTGACGTTTTATCCATTCGATGAATGACATTCATCTCATCATATTTCAGAGTCCAATGGACCAGTACATTTTGATCTCCCTCAGGAAAATCAGTAGCAGAACCCTCTGTAATGAAAGTTGCGTCATCAGCTTCAAGATCCAAGAGAGTTCTTTTGGCCATCCTCTTCTTCCTCCTACCAGGCTTATAGATATCCGAGGAAGGTATAGCTTCAGACTCTTCATTAGTTTTGCTAGCAGGACTAGAGGAAGTAGATGAGGACTTAGGAGTAGCACCATCACGAATGGCGTTCATCCTGGCCAGCAAGAGTCTAGCCTTTCTAGTTTTCACACCTGCAATATCAGTTTCCTTAACTTTAGTATCTTCTTCTGATTCAACAGATGCCACGTTGGGATCTGGTACATGAGGTGTTTCAGGAGAATTGGTAGTTGGTTCAGCAGATGGAACCCTGATATTTTCTTTAACCAAAGTTTCTTCGTTTGCATTAGAAGAAACAACAAAGGTTTCAGGAAAAGAGGCCTTGTCAGATGAGGGAGTAACTTCAGAAGTTGTCTCAGCAGAAACAACTGGAGAAATCACCTTGGGTGGAACATCATCAAAGTTCTCCACCGATTCAACTAACTTGGGTCTTTTGGCACGGTGCAACTTCATTTCGAGCAATCCTTTTAAGTTGGAAGATGGTGTTGAGGCACGGAAGAAGACTTCATAATCATATTATATATGTAAAAGCAGTCTTGCATCGAGATAAAGCCACGACTTGCTTCATTGTAAGACCACGGTTAAGCGCGAGAACAACTTTGATTTTCACCGTAATCCTCATCCGAGATTTCTTACGAGCTTCTATAAGAGGTCTCTCTCTTTGCCTTGTTCTTTTCGATGTCGAGTGCTTTCCTTTTCGGTACGCTTCTTGCTTCCTTTGTTCTCCAAGCTGCCTCATCTGAGCTACAAAATTTTCACCATTAAATTCTGCTCGCAAGATGCTCTGAGCAAGAGTAGGATTTGAAATAGTTTGCTGAGTTAGAGCATCCCAGTGTTCGGCAGGCATCTGAACACGCAATGCATCCAATTCTCTTCGTCTCTCAGGAGTTAAGGTTGAGACACCCTCTGCTTCAAGTTGTTTAGCCAATACTTCACTTTCCTTAGACTTCTCAAACTCAGCCAACCGACTTTCTTGTCCTAGCCTTTCCTCTTCACTTATCAAGTCTGGACCAAGTTCATCTTCTACTAGTAAACCTTTGCCTTTATCAGCAGTCTCCTTAGCACAAACATCATCAGCAATATCGATAATAGGAATCTCAGTAGAAACACCCAAGTCTCTTTCGGAAGAAACATGTTGTGAGGTGCTTGCAGAGTGGACAGCGAAGGTTTTGTATGATGAAGACCCGACCAAGTTCGATAGCAACATCCCCCATTGGGGTATCAGCAGATGCAACTTTAACATACTCTAGTTCCTTGGATACTTGATGGTTGCTTTATTCAAGTAAGATCTCTTTCTCCTTTTGTAAAGAACGGGATCCTTCTCCTTTGAAGATTACGTAATTCTCGATGAAGGATCATTAAGAGACACATCGCTAACATATCGAGAGACCCAAACCGAGGTTCATCATCTTCCTCCTCGGAAGAAACCACAAACTTCCTTTTGGTTTCCTTTTCAAGTCTGTTCTCTAGGTCCTTAACTTTGCTCGTAGATCTTCAATCTTAGTACCAAGAGTAGACTTGGTCTCCGCAAGTTCCTTTTCGATGGACACCTCGGATGCATACTTGTTCACAAGATCATACATGATGTGAGAGTAATGGGGTCCTCGGCTCCACCAGATTGCTCGTGGTAATGGGAGCCTCATTGGACCTTCGGTGGAAACATGGTCATTCTCAACATGAGGAGATACCTCATCAATGGTACCCTTGGAGGGCTAGGAGAGGCCATTCTGCTCGGATCGGACTCAAAATCATCAAGAGTATCATGTCTTTGGTGGTGGACTAGGACAATTTGATAGATTTGGTGTTGGAGGAGGGTGCTCTGGAGCAACATGAGAAGCTTCAGAGAAAGGAGGGCCCTCATCAATATTGGTGATGGATGGCCATCGGTAGCAACAGTGAAGAGGGTGGGATGTTGGCAACATTCTCCTCATCGTGACCACATTGCCTTGAGGCAACATAGCTTCCTGTCAAGGAAAATGTGCCCCTCAAAGTTAGTTCTCATAGAGGCAAAAGTTTGGTGACAGAGCTCTACGGCATAAAAGGATTGGACTTGGGTAGTGGTGTCTAAAATCATTTCGAAACCTAGGGTACATTAAAACTTATTCTTTTCTTTTGAATGTTCTCAATCATGTTATCAAAAATAAACTTAGAAAAATTATAAGTTACCCCTTGGGAAAGACACACAATACCACACCCATTTGGGTGAGAGGCGGTCCCATCCTCCGACTTGTTGCTTATGCATGAAGCAACGTGTGAACCAAGAACCTCCACATTGGGCAAAGATGCTTCTTGACCAAATGTGGGTCCTCGTACCCGATAGCCAATCGCTCTTAGCCCAACAAGCACCTCCATCTATTTAGAGTGATATACTCCATCAACATCTTCCAAGCGAAGCTTCCTCCTTATCAACTCTTCCGTTACCACATGCTCTGTTCCGTCAATCGTAGCACCAATCTCTGTTTCACTTCGTTTTGAAGCAGATGCCCAAAACTGAGTAACAAGTGATTCAGATATTGCATTCGAAGAATGTGTTAGAGCATAGCAAATCTTGGACCTTTTTAAGAATTCCACCATTGGTTCATACAATTCATCATCTTTAGCTTCTCCCAGAAAAGCAACTTTGTTGTGATCCTTCTTAAATTCAAGAGCCATGAGATGATTTGAGATTTTAGGGTTATGATGCTTGTAAGGAAGTGTTATTTGATGAAGGAGAGGAATTGGGTTGTTTTGAAGTGGAAGAATGTGAATGGTGAAGTTGGTAGTTGTTGCCCAAGTTATAGTCAAAGGAATTAGACCGTTTGGTTGACCGTCGCCACGTGTATTTCAACTTGACCAAAGAAAGTGTAAAGCTTGATGACGGATGGTCAATCATGAAGCAATACACTTCAGCAGCAACCATCAAAGATAAAAATATCTTCGGTAATATTCTAGAAAGTTACTGTGCCAACCACTCGCATTAACTCCCATTGAAACTCGAATCCGTCTATAAAATGATCCCAATGCACACATAACACTTCAACAAAGATCCCCAAAAATCATAGCAAACCCTAGTTTCTGCAATGTCCCAAAATTAATCAACCATGAGTAGTTCCAACCCAATCATACTATCATCAGAAGACAATGAAACCTCCATAAGTAGTCTAGAGAGGTGGAAGAAGCATTATTTGGCAAGTAGTCCAAGGGGCTCATCCTTAAGTTCTTATGAATCTTCTTATGAAGACTCAGAAGAGGAAGCAACTTCAAAGAGAGTGAAAGAGCCTCCCCTTGCTGTTGTGAATGAGCCTTCCTTCCGTTGATGATTACGATAACTCTGTAAGAGAGAACAACTTACTCCCAACCTCCATCACCTCGGCCTCCACGAAGGCCACGAGGCGAAATCCGCCACTCCCTAAGGATAGAGGGGTGGTTCTTGGTCTTTCTGCACCAGGTTTTGGTGCAACAACACACATCGTATAAGGGAAGGGCTTAAGGAGGGTGGATGGATTGCATTTTGGTTGAAATGAATAGATGAAGCACAAAGGACATATTATTTTTCTCCATCATCATGTGTGGTCATCGTCATCGTCATCGTCAACGTTTTCATCAATCCATCCTCTCCATTTTGATCCTTAGCATCTTCGTCGTACTGGTCATGCATATCCATCCATTAAAATAGAAGGAATGGGTGGATATGCAAGATTTAACAAACGCATATCCAGCATCTAGTGTGAAAGATGTGAGCGATCATGCATATCCAACATTATGTTAGATATTGGAATAGATGATATGTACTAGATTAGGATAAGTAGAATAGCTCTTTTCATGTAGTTGCATTGAAGTGGATTGTAAGCTGTAAGCTGTAATTTGAATGAATGAATGAACAATTTTAACTTCAATACTTGTCTTCAGTATTATATCTTCAGAGGAAACCATTTGTTCACTTCATTACTTTAGCTTTCAGATGAAACAAGCTTTGAGCTTTACAAGACCATATACCAACGGACCATACTTGATGAATTTGAACAGAACAGGGCATACTGCAAAACAAACCCAGAGAAACACAACAACAAACAAAAAGCAAAAACAGACAGAGATTATGAACAAACAGGTGTTAGCAAACAATATATACACAAAGTTTACTTTGAAATCCTCCCCTGAGGCATATGCCTCCCCTTAAACTTTGCAGTTAAGGGAAGAGAAAGATCTTCCAATGTTCTTGGGTTTCCAGTAAAATTTTGGTCCTTTATTCTTCCAAGAACAACCTGCTGAAGTTTTGACAGATTTGTCAGTAGTGCCCCTCCATCTTGTCCCATTTCTTATAGAGTCAACATATGCCGGCCAATAACCATGTTTAAAATAAGGGCTAATAGGTTGCACATAAGGTCTATCAGTGGGTTTCCTCCAATGAGAGTCAGTTTTAGCTTGTGGGACATAAGGTGGAATATTGTTAACATTGGTCCACACTGGTCTTGGTTTCTGCTGATTAGCACAAACACCAAATCTTTGCTCATGAAAATCATAATCCTTAATCAAATGAAGTTTACTTCCACAAACAAAACATGTCTTCCTTTTGGAAGATGTATTCAACAAAGAAGATGTTCTATTACAAGTAGAAGTACTTAAACCGTAAACATTAAAGGAATTGTTTTAACATACTTATTATTCAAAGATTTAAAGGACAAGTCTTCAAGGAAACAGGTTTGGAAGTTGATTCCTCAAAGATATCCTAGAAGGCTTGTAGATAGACTGGGTGCGAGGCTTGGGTGTAGGCTCGGTGTGGGCTCGGTGAGGACTTGGGAAGGTCGACTTATCATTTGAATCACGGTGGCATAAGACCCTTGATCCGATGAGTTGTCTTTGTCGAGAAAGAGACAAAGTCATTAGATGAGGCATCGAGTGTCGGTAAGTCTTTTGATTTTTTGCCATACAGATGGTGTGATCCATCAAAGTCAACAGTAATAGACAAGTCAATGGGCATGAATTCACCTCTAATGGGTCCAGGGACAGCATGTAATTCACCTTTCTTAGCATAATTAGCTAAACCTGCTGGTGTAGTTTTACGCCCATCATACTTAGCTTCTGGACCTACATATTTTTGAAAGCCTATACCTATCCTTGAGGTCTCAGATTTACTACTATAAATTTCATTAGCTAAGTTGAAACCTGCTTTTTGCCAATTGTTATGTCTAGCTATTTCCTCTGCAAGTTTCTCTTTAAGCTCGAGATTCTCAATAGTGTCGACTTTTTCTTTTCGGTCGTTTAAAGTTAATATTAGCAATATCTAGATCAAATTGCAGCACCTTAATCTTTTCTTCATAAGCTATCTGATTCTTTTGAAACCAAACCTTTTGTCTTTCTAATGTTTTTAACGAGAGTTTATAAGCTTCATTATCAACATAGCATGCATTATACTTAGGTTTCATAGAATCATAAGCTTCTTTCAGTTCATTATACCTTTCACTACAACCAAAAATACAGTTGTGTACACGAGAAAGACCCATGAAGGCAAACCGATCATGCCTATCCTCTCGAAGTGCACCTTGCCGGCAATCCTAGCTTCTCATATCGCAGACTTCCTCGATCACGAGGTTTATATGCGGCCAGTTGACCTGCTCATCCATGGTGACTAGAGTCAATTGAAAGCTAGCTCTCTCGATTCTGGCGATAGGAGGTGTAGCTAGTACTCTCTTCACTCTTCCTGTCTTTGCACTCCCGAGAAGTGACCCATCGATGACAAGAGAAGCACTTGACCTTTCTCCTGTCAAAGCGAAGTGGATCCTTTCCTTGAACCCAAACTTCCTTCCACCTTCTCTTCAAACCTCTTGATATCCACTGAAAGCATGGCCACTGCCATTTCGACTTCATCTCCTCCATATCAAGTGGGTCCACACGATCAAAGTCTTCATATACCGGATGCTATTGAGAATCATAATCGCAACAAAGAATGAAGAACATCCTCCAATATACCGCCACTTTGGCTTGAGGATGTGAAGGAGTGGGACGATAGGATGATGATGGCAAGTAAGATGGACTTGAAGTATGCATCATCATATTCGAGTGGGATGTCCCAACAAAGGTGAATGACCGGAAGATGGTGCACGGTAGGAGATCGACATCAGTTCGAGATCCGAGTTTATTGTATAGCTCATCAAAGGTGAGCATGTCCACCCACCTTTAGCCTTAAGGGCTATACTCACATGTAACCATGATGGAGGCAAAGATCTTAGGAACTTAGAGTTGCAATCATCATTGTCGGGCTTTGCATTCAATTTGATTCGGTGACTCGAATCTTGTGAAACTGTCATATCCTTGTGGATACCTTCTTCCTCGAGATGTTGAACTCTTGGAAGTGTTGTCTCAAACATAGACTTCCTCATCCTCCTGGACTCTTCATTCCCACCAAACCTAGCTTCGAGCCATCCGGATATCCTTTGCATCAACCATGTGATGAAAATCACCCAAGTGATCTTGAGAATAGATTGAAGGAGGATGGTTCTAACTTTATGCTCTCTTTGTCTTGCTAGAATCTCTTGGCGGTTTTGGGAGGAGCAATAGTAAACTTACCATCTAGATGCGGGATGGTCTTCTTTAGGCTGTTACCATTCTTCACAATCTCCCTGATTCCAATCAATATTGGAGATCCGATTCGCATCTTCATGGTCCATAGATCATACTCTTCTTTCTTTAGGTAAGGAAACTTACCATTCTTGTTGGATAGACTCGATTCTTTGCATAGAGGTGGTGTTGTGTTTGATGTTGTTGGTGGTGACTTGATTCATCATCGGTTCGAGGCATTGTAAATATGTTTTGGTTGTATGGGGTGAGGTAAATAAGGTTCTCGATATCGTAGAGACTCTCCCGAGGCTCGATACCACTTGTTGAATACACTCGGACCTTAGCGGATCTTAAGCACTCGTGGATCGTTAGTGTTGCCTATGTAATCATAAGCAAACTAATAGGCAGTCTCTAACACTTGTATTCTATAGCGGAAAGTAAACACAAGATGTTATTACTAAGAACACTTAGATCCTCTATGGATCTTTTATTAACCGAAACTCTATGTTTGGATGAGTTATCTATTACATAATATTTGGTTCCTTTTATAAACAAGGAACCCTAATCTCTTACTACTCAATCGACTAAACATGTTTGCATGCATTTAATGACTAAAACATTAAGCGGATATAGAGTAGTCTAATAAATCGCCCATGCAACCTTGGGCGTACAAGAATATGGAGAGTTAGCATTTAATTCAGATAGCGCATGCGATCCTAGTCGACTTTCACCCTTCAAAGAAGAACACGGTAATGCTTGTACTCTTGAAGAGAATCATCTCTTCAATGATTCGCTTCTCCTTCACAGAAACCTTCGATAATGTCGTGAGTAATCCTACTTCACATAATTCCCAACATTAACATTCCTTCTTATTAAGTTGCACACCAAGTGTTTGATGAAATTTGTGAGTGAAAAATGTTTGATAATCTTATTATCTGGTCATGTAATTCTGCTTATTAATTAAGTTGTTAGTTGAATTTTTGTTTTTACCTGCATTTGAATGCTGTTTTTATGCCTGATTATTGTTTCGAATCTGCTATGTATCGTACGTGCAGTATCACTAGTGATATTTGAAGTTGAACTGTATATGTGTATTATCACCAGTGATATTTGTACTATCACCTGTGAAATTTTGTTTATTTGATACTTTAAGTTTATGTTTTAGATTGAAAGTAGCATTAGGTTTTAGTATGATATCATTTTGGGATGAGTGAATTGATGGGAAATTTGATGCTTGGAAGGTGTTTGACAAAATTCCTAAGAGAATGATGCACAAGTTAGGAAGCAATCACATGTTCTAGTTTGTCCATGAGTCCATCATTTCATATATGTAACCAAATCAAAAATATTTATTTGAATAAACAAGCTTTGGGGAATTAATCAAAGTGCAATGTAGTTATTTTAAATGTGTAATCATATCCTATGTTGCATTAGTTGATGATTATTTTCATTTTTCTGAATGGCTTCGTTTTGAATTATTTTTAGTGCATTTTGTATTTTGCTTTCTCCATCACTCTATATCTAAGGTGATGCAAATTTGATGTACTGTTCGATAATTGCGCAGTGATCTAGAGCTTAAGCCACAAGGACTGCTTACCTTAATAATCGTGAATGCAAATAATTTGAAAAACATGAAAATGAATGGGAAGTCTAATCCTTATGTGATTGCATATATTCGGTGTGACAACCCGTACTTTCAGGTCATTTCTCGACACAATTTATGCCTCATTATTTCAACATTTATAGTAAACTTGGTTTACTTGTTCCAAATTCGCGTAACCTTAAAGGTTTAGCGGCGAATTCATGATCATGACATCACGTACATTTCATATGGACTATGATTAGTCTACATTTCATTGACATCATGTGCATCTCATTAGTACATTCACGACATTTCATTTCACCTTCAGCGTAATTTTTATATTTAATAATCTTTATCGCGTGAGTTATTATTTAATATTTAACCCGTTACTTTCAAAAATGATCCGGTATTTTTAAACTTAATTTTAGTTCATAAAAACTATATTTTTAGTTTTCCTAGTGTTTCAAATTTATTTGGTACATAAATCGTTAAAGTTAAATTATTACGACGTGTTTCTTAAAAATTATCGATAATTATTTTATCACTCAAATTTCACACGGAAGGTATTTTTACAATTTTAATATCTCATTACATTCTATTTTGATCTACTAAAAATACTTTCTACCTAAAAATTATCATTTATTTTATAAGTTACATATAACTACATATCTACTTGCCTTTTTCTTACAACTTGTTACAAGTAAATGTATATACATTTTATAAAAAAAAATAGATATTTTGAGGACAAGATGCCCAAAAATCCGGCCCCTTGAGGGTGTATTTATTGAATGAGCATGGTTACTTGATTTAATTTAATGTACATCTACAAAAGTCATGCACCTCAATTATTTTCTCATACATTTCTCATTTCCACAAGTGTAAAATACAAGTTTTCTCTCCTTCTTTGGCTTCTCAAAACCGCCACCTTCAAGAACACAAAGGGATCAAATTTTTCTTGAGTTCAAGTGTATTTACAATCTAGTTATACTCTTTATATGGTTTTGAAATAAAAACCAAGGGTATTTAAGTTTAATCCTTGTTACTTTCACCTCATCATACTCATTTGTAAGCTTGTTTTTATCATTTTCATGTTTCCTTTTCATTTTCATATGTTTCTTTTCATTTTTGGAGATAGTATGCATGATATGTGATTTATACCATTTTATTTCATGATTTTAGAGTTATTTATAAACTATGGTCATCCTATAAATATTCCCATGGTATTCTTTGGTCTTGATGGTGATTAGGAACCCATGACACCCTAAGAAGGTGTATGGTAGGATTAGATTAGTTTCGGAGTTGATTTGAAGGGATTAGAATAGGTTTTGTCCGAGAAAAACTATTTTCAATACGTATTAAAAAGGTTCTGTCCTTGTTTCAGTTTTCTGGAAATTCCGACAGTTAGTCCGAAATTTTGGCCTTGATATTTAGAAAATATACTTTAAAACGAATCCGTGGCCTTTTGAGCGGATAAAAGCGGACTTATAACGAAGAAGTTATGGATTTTAAAGTTTGACGACAAAGCGTACACTTTTCGGAAAATTGACTTTCTTTGTTTTAGTATTTTCGGGTCAAAAGCGAGCCTTAAGCTTCACAAATTATTTCGACTAGTCAAAAATATATTAGTTTACTTGATCGAAGCTAAGGACGTATTATCGTGAAAGCGGTTTAAAGCGACAAAGATATGCGCGTTTTCATGAACTTGCCGTAACTATTATTTTACGAAAAATTATATTATTTCTACGATTCAAGTATTTCATTAGTTGTAAGGGCTATGTTTGCGGCGATTTTAACAAGGTTGTGAAACTTTTAGAACGAAATGTCTTCTAGTAAAATCAAGTTCATCGGCCATATTTTTCAAAACAAAAAGCCGTTTGTCAAGCGAGTCATAGTAAATTAATTACGGATGTTCAAACATTGGCGAAACTCATTTTCGCACAATAAGCAAAAATCACTATCTTTAGCCCTTGATATCTTTATGATCGAGACCTTTTGAACGAAAACTCTGATCGAAACTTTTAGATATCGATACAAACTTTTCAAAACCGTCGAGTTCGTTCTCTAACGATCGGCGTACACCGTTTACGACTACTTTTCCGGAGCCATTTTGTTAATTTCATGATTTTTCCGACGACATTGTTTTGCGACGAAAAGTGGTAATTTCACCAAAATCATTATAAAACCATTGTGGGATGACATTTTGGCGTAAAAACATGTAAAGTGATTTTGATTGGTCAAGGCGTCAAAAGAGCATTTTTCGACGACAAGTAATATTTTCAAAAACTCGTAAATGGTATAAATAACATCTGAAATGCATGCATAACATTACATTGCAACTCATTACATATCATATCATATCATTGGTACTAGGTCCCGGATAACGCATCACATTATACCTCGGTGTACTCACTCTTGTCATCTCGTCGGTTTACCAAGTGAGTTCCATAGCCCCACTTTTCTTGTTTTAATCTTTGTTATTAAACTCTTTGGGGAGATACATGCTCAAACTGTTTTCATTACGTTCATAAGTACTTTAAATTTAAGGATTCTTGTGAGTTTCATAGCCCCGCTTTTACTTGTTTTCATAAGCTGTTTTGGGGAGATGCATGCTTAACTATATTTTCACAAGTACTTTATATTTTAAGGATAACTCTATCACGATTACATCATTTCAAAACCGAATGTTGTACTATATAAATTGTTCATGTTGCGTGCTTCGGTTCTACGTCGTATAACGTACTATATCAGTTGACTACTGATACATTGAGTTAGGTGCTATTGCTTATGTGCTATTGCTTATGTGCTATGGATTAAGTGCTATTGTTCTACGTCGAGTTGGTACTATTGTGAAATTCATTGAAATCATATGTTTGAACATAAACTATACACATTTTGGCAATGGGTTGTGAACACACAGGTTGCAAGTTTTGTATGGGCGGAACTTGGAACTGAGTGGATTTTCAATGCCTTTGCTGCATTAACGATTTTGAAAGGCTTTACATTTCAAAACAAACTCTATGAACTCACTCAACCGTTGTGTTGACACTTTTAGCATGTTTGTATCTCAGGTATCTAAGGCAATTACTTCATGGCATGCATTTGGACACATCATGGAGTCGCGATGACGACGCGTCTCACTTGGGTTTTACGTACTTTAAAACATCGTTTGAATTGTAACAAACTTATTTCCGCACAAGTTGATTTTCATTTGGGACCTACTTTGTAAACTCTGATTGTTTTATTAAATCAAACGATGTTCTTTTCAAACGACACTTTAGGTCGTTCAATATAACTTGTGATTGTGGTGCTATGACGGTCAATCCCGAAATTCCATTCCACGCAAAGCAGTAATTTGGGGTGTGTGATTGGCATCGAGCTTGGTTATAGAGAACTAGGTTGCATCATTGACCCTAGACTATAACTACATTATCATAGCATCTCATCATTTCATCATAAGTATATGTTCACTTTACATGCGGATTATCGTACATTTTTCGAGTTATTTACTTTCATTTCATATCGATTGTCACATGGATGCCCTTAAATGCCCATTCCATTATCTTTTCCCCATACTTTAACGTGGAGAATTCCTTGTCATTCCCTATCACAATTTTTTTTTTATCAGCTGATTCATCATCGATAACGACGAATGCCGAGATAAACCTTTATATAGGGCGAAGTCACTTTCACTCCTTTGTTTCACCACTAACGTGTCGAGTTACACTTTATTCACACACTAAGTTACTAAACCATTATACATTTGAAACACTTACGACATCTCATAACCCATTTCGTAGGAAACCGTCGATCATTTTGAAAAATAACTTCAAACTTATCGTTTCTTATCACATTTCTTTGAAGCGCTTATTATTAACATCGGATTTTGCTCGTCTCACATTTCCTCTTGTTTTGAAGAAGATATGGCACGAAGAAAGCTACAGTTGAAATGACCCAAGCGGCTATTCGAAGTTAGTGAATGATAGCATTGCTAATGCTCTAAGAGTTGAAAGGAAGCGGTGGTGCTGCTGCTTTGCCGAGGCCATGACTTCTTTTGTAGCCGCTAGGCTAGCTCTTCGCTCTTGGAAATCGGAGGATCCGGAGTTAAGAAATGTTCGTATAAGGATTTCAAAAGTGGTGAGCCCGAAATTTAGAGGTACCGAGGGAGCTACAGCAATGGTTCGATGGTTTGAAAAATTGGAATCAGTGTTTTTGCTATGTAACTGTCCGGATGATAGTAAAGTTAAATTTGCTACGAGCACATTACTCGATGGAGCATTGTCTTGGTGGAATTCATACGCCCAACCGATTGGAATGGAGAATGCTTTCAAGCTCACGTGGAATGAATTCAAGAATTTGGTGACTAAGAAGTTTTGTCCACGTACGGAAATCAAAAAGTTGGAGACGGAGTTCTATGAATTAGTAACTATTGGGTGCGATATTGACACTTACATTCGGAGATTCCAAGAATTGGGCGTGTTATGCCCGTCCATGGTTTCGATAATGAGAAGTTGCTAGAGGCTTTCATCGGGGACTTCCGAAATTATTCAAGCGATGTAACTTCTTCCGACCCATAACGATTGAGGAAGCTATTCGATTGACTCAAAAGCTCAAGGCCCAGATAGTGAAGAGAGGCAAGTACACCAACACCAACCAAAACAACAACAACCCCAACAACCGCACCAACCACAACAATAACCAAAACAACAACAACAACGATAACCAAACCAACAATAACAAAAGAAAGTGGGAAGACGACCAAGGAGGTTATAACAACAACAACCAAAACCGTAACACTAACCATCATCAACAACAGAATAGAAGACAAGAAGTCGCCAGGGTCTATGTTGCTGCACCAACAAGGGGAAGAGCTTATGCAGGAAACTTACCGCGATGCCACCAATGCACGCTACATCATAATGGTCCATGTGGTATATGTTTTAGCTGTCACAAAGTAGGACACCTTGCTAAGGACTGTAAGGGCAAGACCATAGTTACGTGCTTCGGATGTGGGGAACAAGGACACTATCGGAACCAATGTCCTCAAAACCAAGGTCAACAAGTTGAAGGTGCTCATGGGAATGTATATATGATAGAAGGAGGAGGAGGAGCTCGTCAAGGTATCAACGACGCGGAAGACTGAAGAAATTCGAAAACTAACAGTCTTATTTCTCCTTATGTACTATGTCGTACTAAGTTTATGTTTTCCATCGTGTCCGAATCTTTATAACCTAAGATGTACTACTTTTGCTAAACTACTCGTTGTAAAATATTCTCATCTATCGTACTTTATTTTCTTTCCGATTTGTTATTATTTACGAGGATTTTAATTCTTTTTACTTCAACTATCATTTTAACGACACTTCTCCATGTCTTCTCTCCTAGATGTTCATCACAATTTTTACATCGATTGACTCAACACCAAACAACATATGAGTCGATTAGTCCAAGCATTGCATAGTTACTCCTAAATTATACATAGCACGATCACCTATGTCTAATTCGGGAAGAATCATGCAATGAAGGGAGTAGTAGTCTCATATGAGTAAGCAATTCCGTAATCGAGCCAAATTTTCAAAAGATTTTCTTCAAACCACTTGTTTCCAGTTTGATCCGCGTGGCGAGTTCTTGTTTGATGAGTTGCAAAGATCGAGCTAGAAACAAGTTGTTACCTAAACCGATTTAGCCTAATCTCATGACAGTTCTTGTTTGATGAGTTGTGAGATTAAGTAAAATCGGTTACCAAAAGTCTTTTGAGGGTTTTGCTCGGGAATGGGAAAGTTTGCTACATCAAACCCAACACCGAGAGACCAACACGAGGCCCGAATTCGGGGACTGAATTCCTTTTTGATGGCGAATGTGACAACCCGTACTTTCGGTCATTTCTCGACACAATTTATGCCTCATTATTTCAACATTTATAGTAAACTTGGTTTACTTGTTCCAAATTCGCGTAACCTTAAAGGTTTAGCGGCGAATTCATGATCATGACATCACGTACATTTCATATGGACTATGATTAGTCTACATTTCATTGACATCATGTGCATCTCATTAGTACATTCACGACATTTCATTTCACCTTCAACGCGTAATTTTTATATTTAATAATCTTTATCGCGTGAGTTATTATTTTAATATTTAACCCGTTACTTTCAAAAATGATCCCGAGGTATTTTTAAACTTAATTTTAGTTCATAAAAACTATATTTTTAGTTTTCCTAGTGTTTCAAATTTATTTGGTACATAAATCGTTAAAGTTAAATTATTACGACGTGTTTCTTAAAAATTATACGATAATTATTTTATCACTCAAATTTCACACGGAAGGTATTTTTACAATTTTTAATATCTCATTACATTCTATTTTGATCTACTAAAAATACTTTCTACCTAAAAATTATCATTTATTTTATAAGTTACATATAACTACATATCTACTTGCACCTTTTTCTTACAACTTGTTACAAGTAAATGTATATACATTTTATAAAAAAAAAAAATAGATATTTTGAGGACAAGATGCCCAAAAATCCGGCCCCTTGAGGGTGTATTTATTGAATGAGCATGGTTACTTGATTTAATTTAATGTACATCTACAAAAGTCATGCACCTCAATTATTTTCTCATACATTTCTCATTTCCACAAGTGTAAAATACAAGTTTTTCTCTCCTTCTTTGGCTTCTCAAAACCGGCCACCTTCAAGAACACAAAGGGGATCAAATTTTTCTTGAGTTCAAGTGTATTTACAATCTAGTTATACTCTTTATATGGTTTTGAAATAAAAACCAAGGGTATTTAAGTTTAATCCTTGTTACTTTCACCTCATCATACTCATTTGTAAGCTTGTTTTTATCATTTTCATGTTTCCTTTTCATTTCATATGTTTCTTTTCATTTTGGAGATAGTATGCATGATATGTGATTTATACCATTTTATTTCATGATTTTAGAGTTATTTATAAACTATGGTCATCCTATAAATATTCCCATGGTATTCTTTGGTCTTGATGGTGATTAGGAACCCATGACACCCTAAGAAGGTGTATGGTAGGATTAGATTAGTTTCGGAGTTGATTTGAAGGGATTAGAATAGGTTTTGTCCGAGAAAAACTATTTTCAATACGTATTAAAAAGGTTCTGTCCTTGTTTCAGTTTTCTGGAAATTCCGACAGTTAGTCCGAAATTTTGGCCTTGATATTTAGAAAATATACTTTAAAACGAATCCGTGGCCTTTTGAACGGATAAAAACGGACTTATAACGAAGAAGTTATGGATTTTTAAAGTTTGACGACAAAACGTACACTTTTCAGAAAATTCAGCTTTGCTGTTTTTAGTATTTTCGGGTCAAAAACGAGCCTTAAGCTTCACAAATTATTTCGACTAGTCAAAAATATATTAGTTTACTTCGATACGAAGCTAAGGACGTATTATACATAGAAAGCGGATTTAAAGCGACAAAGATATGCGTTTTCATGAACTTGCCGTAACTATTATTTTACGAAAAATTATATTATTTCTACGATTCAAGTATTTCATTAGTTGTAAGGGCTATGTTTGCGGCAGTTTTTAACAAGGTTGTGAAACTTTTTAGAACGAAATGTCTTCTAGTAAAATCAAGTTCATCGGCCATATTTTTCAAAACAAAAAGCCGTTTGTCAAGCGGAGTCATAGTAAATTAATTACGGATGTTCAAACATTGGCCGAAACTCATTTTCTGCACACAATAAGCAAAAATCACTATCTTTAGCCCTTGATATCTTTATGATCGAGACCTTTTGGACGAAAACTCCTGAACTGAAACTTTTAGATATCGATACAAACTTTTCAAAACCGTCGAGTTCGTTCTCTAACGATCGACGTACACCGTTTTACGACTACTTTTCCGGAGCCATTTTTGTTAATTTCATGATTTTTCCGACGACATTGTTTTGCGACGAAAAGTGGTAATTTCACCAAAAATCATTATAAAACCATTGTGGGATGACATTTTGACGTAAAAACATGTAAAGTGATTTTGATTGGTCAAGGCGTCAAAAGAGCATTTTTCGACGACAAGTAATATTTTCAAAAACTCGTAAATGGTATAAATAACATCTGAAATGCATGCATAACATTACATTGCAACTCATTACATATCATATCATATCATTGGTACTAGGTCCGGATAACGCATCACATTATACCTCGGTGTACTCACTCTTGTCATCTCGTCGGTTTACCAAGTGAGTTCCATAGCCCCACTTTTCTTGTTTTAATGTTATTAAACTCTTTGGGGAGATACATGCTCAAACTGTTTTCATTACGTTCATAAGTACTTTAAATTTAAGGATTCTTGTGAGTTTCATAGCCCCGCTTTTACTTGTTTTCATAACTGTTTTGGGGGAGATGCATGCTTAACTATATTTTTCACAAGTACTTTATATTTTTAAGGATAACTCCTATCACGATTACATCATTTCAAAACCGAATGTTGTACTATATAAATTGTTCATGTTGCGTGCTTGGTTCTCGTCAGTATAACGTACTATATCGATTGACTCAACGATACATTGAGTTAGGTGCTATTGCTTATGTGCTATTGCTTATGTGCTATGGATTAAGTGCTATTGTTCTACGTCGAGTTGGTACTATTGTGAAATTCATTGAAATCATATGTTTGAACATAAACTATACACATTTTGGCAATGGGTTGTGAACACACAGGTTGCAAGTTTTGTATGGGCGGAACTTGGGCGAGTGGATTTTCAATGCCTTTCTTTGCATTAACGATTTTGAAAGGCTTTACATTTCAAAACAAACTCTATGAACTCACTCAACCGTTGTGTTGACACTTTTAGCATGTTTGTATCTCGGTATCTAAGGCAATTACTTCATGGCATGCATTTGGACACATCATGGAGTCGCGATGACGACGTCTCACTGGGTTTCGTACTTTAAAACATCGTTTGAATTGTAACAAACTTATTTCCGCACAAGTTGATTTTCATTTGGGACCTACTTTGTAAACTCGATTGTTTTATTAAATCAAGCGATGTTCTTTTCAAACGACACTTTAGGTCGTTCAATATAACTGTGATTGTGGTGCTATGACATCAATCCCGTGAATTCCATTCACGCAAAGCAGTAATTTGGGGTGTGACATTCGGCCACTTGAAAAGTTCAAAAGAAAGGTTGTTGATTACAACTTAAACCTGTTTGAAATCATGTAATTCGATTAATTGCGGAAGATAAAAGACCCGGTTTGTTGTACTTGAGGTTACGTTTTCTCCTTTTGATTTTACGTATTCTTTGGTTTCTCGGTTGTATCACGGTGATATCAAGTATGATATCACATTTGATATCACAAGTGTGTCGACTTTCTTTTATTTTGTTGAATCGGTTGTGGTAATGGAGGATGTTATGATATCACATGCGATATCAAAGTTGTTTGAGATTTTTCAATTTGTTTTGTGGGTGTTGTGCTCTTTTTAACTATAGTGCAGTTGTTGTTGATTCTTTCGTTTGATGGAGCCTTTTTTTTTTTTTTTTTTTTAAATTGCAATCAAAAATAGTTTGATGATATCGTCTCTTTTATGCCACATACAAAACAAACAAATATGCTTTTTAATTTGTGATATCTCTGTGAGATTTCATTGTTTTTGTACATTTTGTATATATTATCACTTGAGATATTTCTTTTCCGGTACATGATGGTTTTGTGCCTTTTCGCAATTGACAATCCTTTGGAGATGTGTTCTTGTTGGTTCGGTATGCTTAAGAACAAAACTTCTGAATCTTGTGTATGGTTTATTCCAAGCATTCAAGAAAGCTTTTGTGCGTTATCTGAATATCATCGTAACTGGTCAAGATGGTGCTATACGAAAAGCAATTGCAGCTGAGCTTCCTGGTTCCAAGCCCCGTCTTTTGTCATAAATTAGAAGTTATGTATCTCTTGTGATAAATAGTTGGAATTAATTTTTATGAGGTCTTTCTGAGTTTATGGGTGTCATTTTTAACACTTGTGGTAAAGCATGAAAACGATGAAATGTTTACATCATTTATGTGTTTACTTGTTTCTGAAATGTATCACTTGTGATATTATTCTTTAATTGATATATATGTTCACCTCTTTTTTTTCCGAATCGTTATGTTACTCAAAAGCATTGCTTAATTAATCCTATTCTTGTTTGATTTTGAGAATATGTCATGTTTTTATTTTCATAGTTTTCTTCATGAAGTTAACGGTATTTTTAAGTGACTTTTTATTAATATCACTTGTGATACTCTAATAAAATTACCGAAAGAAGGTTATATTCACATAAACCAAAAGCATTGTTTACAACTGAATAGAAATTACCATTGTTTACAATTTAAGTAGCAAGAGAAAATTACAATTTAAGTAGCAAAAGAAAATTACTAATTGATGCTTTTGTCTTTTTATTCTTTACAACTTTCTTCTTGCCAGCTTTATGAGCATCCCTTCATTTTGTCTTCTTTCCCACTTCATTATTTTTAGTTTGCAACCTCTTCTTCTTCATTTCCTCTTCTTCTTTTTCTGCAATTGTCTTTGCTTTCTTACATGCAGTCTCTGTTTTCAGTTCAACAATTACTGTTTGTGGTGTTGGTGGTTGTAGATCCTGTTATATCACAGATGTTTCTTTCAGTGGTTGTTGGTGGTGTATATGTTTCTGTTCTTGGTGTGTTTTCTAAGCTTAAATGTATAGCAGCGGATTTTGTTAATTTGCTTGGTATTGTTAGTGTTGTCGGTGATGATATTGTTCCTTTGTTCACTTCTTCGGTTTGACTTTGTTATTTTTTAGCAAAGGTCTTTCTCCTTTCACCTTCAACCCCTGCTTTTTTGCTTATTTTATTTTTGATATTCAAATCTGCATAAAATATATACCATGTTAGTGTATGAATAGTTCATTGTTTTTTAATATCATACGTGATATATAAATTGAATAAGTATACGTCATCAAATATCATAGTTGATATACTACCAACAAGCAGTCATTACAACTGTTGTATCACAAGTGATATACTACAAATAAGCAATCGTTGCAACTGTTGTATCACAGGTGATATACTAACAATAAGCAATCATTGCAACTGTTGTATCATAGGTGATATACTACCAACTAATACTATAGTCAAATACCGCTTTTAAACATATCGAAGCATGCCCAATCAATCCATTATGCACATATATCTACCACAAATCTAACAAAAGCATGTTACAGTCACAATATTTATTTTAGCCTGTTAAGTCTCTCAGATTATCACAATAGTCATCTAACTTTCACAACAATCCCTTAATAAACTACTAAAATCTACAAAAACATCAAAGTTTTCATACTGTAGAATAAATATCCGTGTTTTTAGAGATACCATTATAACATTCTACTGAAAGTATACATACACATTCTACTGAATGTGTATGTATCACTGGTGAGATAACACATAAGCTAACTGTTAAATCAAGTACGCCACATACATTTAGGGTTTTATCAAAGCGAATTCTTCTAAAGGAGACATGCTTATACGTTACAATATACATTTACTTTTATGAATCTCTGGAAATGGAGTCAAAAATTTGATTGATGACAGAACTGCATTTACTCACAGTAAATAGTATATCATCAAAACTTTTAGCAATTTTTTTTAACTATGATTACAAAACAATAACAATAAAATATCAAAAGTGATACTATACATTACATATAATAAATCTTAACAAGTAAACAAAAAAACCTATCAAATAAGCAAAAATTTCACAAGTGATAATACAAATATCACTAGTGATAATACATATATACAGTTCATCTTCAAATATCACTGGTGATACTACACGTACGATACTTTCACTCACACATTTTATCAAACACTTAGTGTGCATCCATGTATACAAAGTATTTTACTCAGACACTCAACTAAATGTAAACACAACCAAAAGCATGTTACAATCACAATAAATAAAATTCAAAAATATATGAATTTAGAGTAAAACTTTTTCAAAAGTTGGACTTAAACTTAACTCAAAAAAAATTTAAATTGTTTGTTGCATGACCCCATAGTTTCATCCACATAGATATGAGAAATGAAACTGTGACAAAAGCTATTATATAAAAGTTCTTATATTCACCAGAAGGACAAAACTTACAAAGTTACAAACAAGTGAATCTCTATGTAACGTACATAAAAAAACAAAGAAACTAGCTTTAGACTTTGATCTGACATCACATCATTTCACTAACGTACAAAAGATCACCAAATAATTTATCCTAGCGAGAGATATTGATAGACTTAACCTCCGGCTTCTTCTCTTCCATCTTGGACACCATGATGTTAGCACAACATTCTCCATAGTCGCCTTAACTTGACCATTTTGCATTTTGGAAGGTGGTGGTCACGAAAGAGTGAAAAAAACTGGTAAATCAACCGTTTTTTTTTCGTGGATCGGTTGATTTACTAGTTCAGTGTTCCATTTTTGTGTTTATTTCGTGATTTACACGCTTAATTTGTGCAAATTTTTTTGATTTTTTTGTCTGGGTTTTATGTGTGGAGAGAGAGAAAGTAGGTGAGATTTAGAGAAAGTGATAAAGTGACAAGTGAGAAGAAAAGGTGATTAAAACGTATTTTATAATTTCAGTCCATCCATGTTTTTTTTTCCTTAATTTTTGTCTTTTAGATCAACGGCTCAGATCTGTTCATTAGTATGTAGGAAATATTGGGTATGTAAAATAAAGCCACTCTATAATAGTTTCCAAACTTGTAAGAAATTTAATTATTGAATACTAATTATTGATATGATTCTTAACATGAAAATTGAAAAGTGACCTTAAGATTTCTTAGCTACCATAACATGCTTATTGAATGTATGTCAATGAACGAAGGTAGCTTTAACCAAACGGTTTTGATATGCATTAGTGATTAGTTGTACATTGTTATCTTGTTTGTGACAATAAGTTTAAGAGAAAATAAATAAATAATACTCGTTGTTTATATGTTTCAAGGCAAACCTATTAAATTCGACATAAAAACATCAAAATAGCGTGAAAAAAATCTTCAAGCGACTACAATTCGACATAAAAACATTAACTTCGACATGAAATAAACTTTTCTATTTCTTCTTTTTTATAAGTTTTTATCCGTTTTTGTATGTTTTTATCAATTTTTTACGTTTTTATATGTTTTTGTCTGTTTTCTTACGTTTTCGTTCGTTTTCGTCCGTTTTCATACGTTTTCGTCTATTTTCTTACATTTTTCGTCCATTTTTCATACGTTTTCGTCCGTTTTCGTACGTGTTTTTACGCTTTCATACGTTTTCGTCCGTTTTGATACGTATTCGTCAATTTCTTACGTTTTCTTCTGTTTTTATTCGTTTTCGGCTTTTTTCAGACGTTTTCATACGCTTTCGTCCTTTTTTATATGTTTCGTCCGTTTTTATAAGTTTTCAACTCCCTCCAACAACTGATTTGACCGCCTGATATTACTATAAATTAGTCAGCCCATTTTAAATTTTTGAACAAAAATTTGCAGTTTGCCCCCTCCATTCATATAGGCCATCCTTTTCAATTTAAGACAATAAAGTTTATATGTTACTAAATGCTATTAATTGCTGTTTTTTTTTTGCTTGTTGCGGATGATTCTTAAATAAATTGTTCATGGTAACGAGGCAATGGACTATTATTACTTACTATAAATAGTATAATATGTACACCATTCATCCTATACACTATTTATTATGTATTTTACATTAATTGCGACACCAGTTAGCCAAAGCACTATTTAAAAATGCATATGATGGACCTTTAAAAAAAATTAAGGTCCTTTTCAACTTAAAATCCTGACTCTGACATTAAAAATAAGTGTTCACATTTTTATTTTAAATTTTCCTAAAACAACTCTATTTGTGACCTTTTCTCGTATGTGGTACTCTCTATCTTCTTGGGTAGATAATCGATCGTCCTTCATATTTGATAGTAAGTTGTTTTTATAATAAGTCAAGTCAAGAATCATAATCAAACTGGAGGAGCTTGTCAGGATGGCTTGGTAAGCAAGCAAGCAGTTATGTAGGCGCCAACTTCCAATTTTTTATCTTCTTTCTTTTTTATCATCAAAAGAAGATTGCTGGAAGAATAGAGATCCGGTCTTTCGTTCGCAACAAGGTAGCCATAAGGAGAACCTGTGGCTGGATTGAATCCTATGCCCTCAAGTTCTTCGCGCTGCCAGAGAGCGTATCGAGGATAAATGTTTACAATCACATTTCAACAAATGAATTAAAGTATTAGCAACTACAAATATTATTTAATTGAATATTGATGAAAAATCCCCACCATAAAATCGGTAGTCCATGTGACCCGACCCGACCCGCACACACCCAAATCCGTTCAAAAAAGCAAACACAAGGCGGGAATATAAAAAGCGGCATAGATATTTTTTCAATTCAGAAACACCAACAAACCATCACACACAATTAACTCAATGGCTCAAAAAGTTTAAAGTTTACAAGTTAAATATATTTTGTAACTTGTAACATGCACATCTGCCTCTCATCACGATCACAGAAATATATTTCTCAATACGCAAATGTCATCCAAATCAATGGCATTAAAAGGATTCGTAGAAGGTGGTATAGCATCGATAATCGCAGGATGTTCTACCCACCCGCTTTCATTAAGGTTCGAATGCAGCTCCAAAGGGTCGGCAAACCTCCGCGCGTGGGCCCCATTACTGTCGGGATGCAAATCATAAAACATGATGGCCTTCACGCTCTTTTCTCGGGCGTGTCTGCCACCATGTTACGACAAATACTATATTCCACGACACGCATGAGCCTATATGACATGATGAAAATGTTGCACTTTTAATTGCATAAGTCTTGTTAGTATAATAAACGAAAGCCAAAGGGCTAGAATTGTTCGTTAGATAGTTAGTAACCGAATAGCGGTTATAGTTAGTTATGGTAGTTATGGTAGTTATTAAGTAGTTACAGGAAGTTATACCCTTTCATGAAGGGACATGATGGTTCGGTTAGAAGCCTATATAAACGAACATATGTGTCATTGTAAACGTGTGTCTCAAAATACAATGTAACCGTGTTATGTTGTTAATAATAAAGAATCAACTTCTTGTAAATCTTGTTAATATATCGATCCTGGAATATCATCACAAACCTGTGTACATTGGTATCATAGCCAAAGGTTACAAGATTACAAGTTTTGATTCAAGTTTTGATCAGGAAGATCAAAAGACTTAGAAGGAAAGAGACACCAAGGACGTTGGAAGAAGATAGTGCACGATCAGAACCAACGGGGGTTGCAGATAACAACGACTTCAATCCACTCTTGAAGGAGAAGAGGAACACGAATTGATTGAAGGAACAAATGTGAACGCCAAACGAAATTGGTGGAACACTTTGTTGGTAACTGCTCTTGAACGCGACATAATGGAAGAAAATTGCAAGAATACAAGGCCTGACAGATGGTGAAGAGGAAGCAATAAGAGATTGCTATAAGAGGTTCATTGACATGACTCAAGTGTATTATGAAACTGTAAGAGAGCCTTCGCATGAGAAGCCCAAGAAAGAGATGGTTGAGAGCATTGGGACTGCTATTGTAAAAGATCCAGAGGGCAAAGACCAAGAAGATGCACGAACAAGAGAGTCACATAATGAAGATATGGACAAGGCAAAGTTTGGAGTTAGGCTAGAAGGCAATGTGAAGGAAGAATGCAAGGAAGAAGCGGAGAAGAGCATGGAGACTCGAAGAACAAGACTTAAACAATTGGGGGGAAATGTTGCACTTTTAATTTCATAAGTCTTGTTAGTATAATAAACGAAAGCCAAAGGGCTGGAATTGTTCGTTAGATAGTTAGTAATCGAATAGCGGTTATAGTTAGTTATGGTAGTTATGGTAGTTATTAAGTAGTTACAGGAAGTTATACCCTTTCATGAAGGGACATGATGGTTCGTGATTGTACAATAATTTGTACGACCAGGCCTTCGATGGTGATCGAAGGGTATAAGGGGTGATATGCTTGCGCCAAACTTGTAGCCAATATGCAATAAGAAAAAATAGACACTTCGTTAAGTGATTGTGCAGGGGTTGGACCCTGCGAACCACCTCCGGCGTGAGAGTAAATATGTGATATGTGTTGTAAGTAATGTAGAGTATGTGAAATACTGTTTAAGTGAACATACCATTGAAATAACTCATCCAACCTATTTATAGATGAGGAAATAAGCTTGGAGAGTGTTTGCAAGACGTTTGGAGATCATGGGGCGTCCCATGATTTGTGGTAACCGCTAGGGCTTCATCCCACTCTCTGTCTTGGCGGGAAGCTAAGGAGATAGTAGAAATGTGGGGGAAGACCAAGTCAATGTTCTCCTTTGTCTTAGTGCCTTCAAGAGAAGACTCCGAAGGGCATAGGCCTTCCCAACTGGTAACCATATCAAGGATGAATGATTTTACGCCACCAATGACTTATGAAGAAAGACTTGGGTCTTCGTAATGCAAATTCAACTGAGGTCGAAGGGGTGTCCTTCGACCTGATCGGAGGGTACGTCATCAAGCCCCCCAGTCGAAAGTGATATGTACGAACTAGAAATATTGCTTATGACTCAAAAATATATACGAAACCTCTCCTCCGTCACAAAATTGAACGAAGATGAAAAGTCAAATATATGTTGACCCCGTAATTAATGCTTGTAATTATCCTAACCACCCCTATCTCGGTAAATTCAAACGTCCTTTAAAAATTTAAAAGGGATTTGAAATCCGGAAGTTAGGTGATATCTTAAGACATGTGTAGGGCTAGGATTTAACATGCGAGAGGGTATATAAAATCAAGAATAGTAAAACCCTAACTCAATTTTATCCCTCACCCAAAATTTACACCACTAAACTGTCTTTCGAACGAGCTTTCGAACAAACAGGTAAACTATTCCTTTGTATCACTACGTTTTCAATACTTTTTTGTTGATTAGAAGTTCCATGTCTGCCAATAAGAAGGTCGCAATCAGACAACAAGGTTGTACCTTGACCAGGGAAGAGCTTAAAGCTTTCCTGACTGATTATCCTATTCCCAAAAAATATAAAGTCATGTTACCCAACAAAAATCAAGGTATTTATAATGCCCCAAAGAACTATGTAGGCTTGTATACCCACGCATTCACCACCTCCAACCTAAAGATACCATTGCATCCCCTGATTTTAGAACTCCTTCAGTACTACGAAGTACACATATCTAGGTTTAACCCTTTTTGCCTAGCCAAGCTCACAACATACATTGTCATGTGTAAAGCGTATGGGTTTGAACCGTCATTGACTGTTCTTAGAGGGTTTTCGAATATGTACCCTGGAGAAGACTGGTTGACATTGGCAAAAAGGGGTGAACGAGATGTGCCCATTCTTATTGGTAGGCTTTTTACAAATATCAGAAACTAGAAGGGAAAGTTCTTTTTTATTCAAGATACCATTGTTCCTCTACAATACCCTGCTTTGCTAAACCCAGAGTTTTAGTATGATGAAAAGAGGTTTAATGATCCCCTGCCCTATACGGTGAGGAGGAATCCCCTGTATCAGCGCCTAGCTCGACATCCAGCCGATTGCTAGACCTTTCCTGAGCCAATACTGTTTATGGCTGGCCTTGCTGAAAGTTGGGAAGGGTCTCCGTTACATCATGAGATTTTTTGTTGTGGAGAAAGTATGTAAATTTTCAATTAAAATAAGTTATAGGAACTTATCTTTCTGATATTTGTCTGTTTCCTTCCTTTTTGCAAAAATGTCATTCAGAAATTTCGTTGTTACTGGTGGTGCTAAAGAAGTCAACTTTATTCCGAAGGATCCTCAAGAGGTTAGCTATGGTGTGGGCTCTCCTTCAGTTTCAGTTAACAATAATGATGTTGATGCTCAACCCATCGAGCCTGTGTCATCTGCCCTTCCTTCAAAAGAAAAAGAGCCTGCGGATGTTAAAGACCAGTAAGTTGAGAATGTGGCAGACTCAGATGATCCTACTTTGGAGGATCAGTTGGCGATCGTAGGGTCCTCTGGCATAGCGGAAAGGGTCCGAAACAGGAAGGGTACAAGCTCGAAGGCTGTAAAGTCTGCATCGAAGAGGAAGCTTATCTTGCCCACTCCTCCTTCTCGAACTACCCGAAAAAAAAGTGCTTAGGGTAAGGCTGTGGTGTTTCCAACCATCGAAGGCCCCGACACTGATGATATTCATAGTATGTCTTCTTCCCTATTGCAAGAAATTATATGCATATTATGTTATACTAACAAGTGTATTTATGTTGCAGGACTCCCTAATACGAAGGAGCTTCCATCTCACCTAGCTTGTCACTTGCTCGTTGAGCGTGTGACCCCATCTAGCTGGAAGGGGGTTATGGATAACATGTCCTTTGAAAGACTCTGCGACCTTCATGATAAGAGCTATGTAAGACAATGTATGTTGAATAATCAGCTCAACACTAGGTCAATGGAGCTTCTTCATACAGTCACCAAGGCTAGCGAAGAGATGGACGTCATGCTTGCCAGGGAGAAGGCTAGGGACAAGCAAGACGCAAACTGCGCAGCAAAGTGTGAGGATGCTATGGAAGACTTCAAAAATCCTCGGTCCAAGATCTCCGAGTGATGTGAGAAGTTCAAGGGTCGATTAGCCGAAAGCCAGTGAGTGCAAGCGTGAGCTATCTCTCAAAGGCCAAGGTCATAGGCTATAAAGAGCAAATTTTCGTTCTGAATACCAAGTGTGGAGGCCTTGAAGAAGAGAGGGCAAAGCTGATTGACCAAGAGATCAAGCTTAGGTAGAAGGTAGATGGGTTGGGTCTTCATTTGAAAATGCTCAAAAAGGACAGGGTTGATTTAGTAACCAAAGTCATTCCATATATTGCTATGGAATTGTACCATAGTGACGATCTAGGCATAATGATAGGGAAGTTGGTGAATGCAACCATGTTTCATGGCAAATGCACTACTCTTGAGGAGATGACTAAGACAGGTAAACCGGTGGATCTTGCAAGTGTTCCATACTACAGGGCTACCCATGGGAAGGAATACGATGATGCAGGAAATGCCTTATCCACTGCAGAGTTCCCATTCCTTGCTGAGGCGACGAAGGACCCAACGACCTCCATTGAGGACCTGTAGGCAAAGAAGCCAAAGAGGGTTCAGCCTGCCTCTCTTTCTAAAAGGACACCATCCCCCAAGTTCCCATCCCCAGGTTCTACTGATCCAACACATTCCAAGATATGATGAAGGCTACCATATGGTAGTAATTTGATCCCTCAGGGTGGTATGTATTATGTTTCAAACAATATCTCTTTATGTCTATTTCCAGGCAACATGCCTGATGAAACAATTTACTTTTATGTATGTGGTGAAGGCCTTGGCCTAAGACAATATCTGTTTGTTGATCGTTAAGGCTACGGCCTGTTGGACTAGTTATACTAGTCATAAATGAATGTCTACATGATGGCCACTAGGGCCTATATTTTGCTATCTTTGATTCTTCTCTTTACGTTTCATTTGCACGTAAAACTTTTACAACCTAAGGCGTATGGTAGATGCAGAGCCTCATTGTGTGTAATTACTTCACCGAGAATATAGCAATCGTATAATTTAATTGCTGACAGCGGGTTGCGACCCACTCCATCTTAATCCTTTGGGTAGCGAAAGGCTTGGAATACCTTAAGACCACGTAGGAAAGTTAATATAAAGTTGGGATGGATGTTAGGCATATAAGCAAGATGTATTGTTAGTCTTTGTACATCCCTTCAACATTGAAACTTATAAAAATGACTTGGTGGACAAATCTTTGTTGTATTGAACTAAGCAAGAGATTTGAGGGAAATGTGTTATATCATTAAGCGGGTAGGGAGGATTACATCATTTTAAGAAATGAGTATTAGACGCCTACCATTAATGCTTCTTTCCCCAAGTGAGAAGAATGTAAATACATTGATTGAAAGCAAATTAAAAAATGCCCTTAGACATTGTAAGTTTCATATGTAAAACTTACGAAGGGTAGTGCCATTCCAAGTCCTATCAATAGCGTCTCCATTGAGGGTTTCTAGCTTGTAGGCTCCGTTGCCATATGCTTCCGTGACTACGTAGGGCCCATCCCATGTAGGCCCTAGTTTACCCTGATACTCAGCTTTACTTGCGCTGTTGAGTCTTAGGACATATTCTCCTGGCTTGAATGTCGAAGGGCGAACCCTGCTGTTGTAGTACTTTTCAATCATTTGTTTGTGGATAGCCTCCCTGATCGAGGCTATTTCCCTTCTTTCTTCGAGTAGGTCTAGAGTGATGCAGAGTCTTTCTTCATTTTCTGTTTCTTCGAAGTTCATGACCCTTTCTGTTTCGACACTTACTTTCGAAGGGATGATAGCTTCTGTGCCATATGTCAAGCTAAAAGGTGTCTCCCCATGACTTGAGTTTGTGTGTGTTCTGTGGGCCTAAAGTACTTGAGGTAGCTCATCTACCCAACCATGATGGATGTATCCAAGCCTTCATTCTATGCCTTGGATGATGTCCATGTTAGTAACTTCCACCTGTCTGTTACCTCGAGGATGGTAAACGGAGGTGAAGGATTTCTTTATGTTCAGGCCTCTGCAAAACATGGGAAACACTCCTTGAAGAACTTCCCATTATCTCGAAATGATGATATGGGGTACTCAAACCGGCAAATGATGTGTTCCCACACAAACGTTTCCATATGCCTCCCTGTGATTGATGCTAAGGGTTTGGCTTCAGCCCATTTCGTGAAGTAATTGATGGCTACGACCAAGAACTTTACCCCTCCTGGAGCAATTGGTAGAGGGCCTATGATATCTATCCCCCATTGGTTGAAAGGCCATATCTTGTTTTGGTAGCCTTGGCACTCTTGAGTGAACTTGACAAGCTTCACACTTCTGGATGATTTCCACTGCGTCTCTTTGCATCGAAGGCCAATAATACCCTATCCGCATGATCTTGGAAACAACAGAGCGAGGTCCTGCATGTAGCCCGAAAGACCCTTCGTGCACTTCTTGAATTATGTTGGAGGCTTGCCTGGGTCCTACACAATGGAGCCATGGAGACAAGAAGGACCTTGGTATAGGTAGTTTCCATGATCTGTCTTGTGGTGCTTTGATGCGAACCTTCGTGCTAGTTTCGATCCTCCGAAGATACCACTTATTAAGTACTCTCGATCAAGTCATCCAATTTGACTCTTCCTCGAAGATACGTCGAGACACCTCCTTTCGGAAGATGGACCTATCATCAACACTTGACCGGAACCTCCTTAGTTAGATGAGCAAATGCTATTGATGCCGGTTGCTAAGTGCATATGCCTTTTGTTTTGGTTTCTTCTTACATGCTCTATGTCATAGGAGGTAAACCCTTCGAGCATCTCCTTGGCTTTATCCAGGTATTGCTTAATCACAGGCTGCCTTGCTTCATAGGTGCCCTTGATCTGATTGGCCACCAGTTGTGAATAAAAAAAAAATAGCCAAGTCTTCTACCTCCATGTCTTTAGGCAGTCGGAGACCTGCTATCAAAGCTACGTACTCCGCTTTCAAATTCGAAGCGGAGTGCATATGTAACGCCCCGACCCGAGAAGGGTAAAGGAATCACAAATAATGGTGTCATATCAAAGCAAAACATAAATACCAAAGAAGTCTTAACATAAATACTGAAATAATCAAGTCAACACGACTTCAATACATAGGTCCCAATGGAAAATAAACTCCAATAAAAATAATCTGAAATAGTAAAGTCTTAAATGGCATCATAAGATCAAAGCTAAATATCTCTAAGGTAAGTCCACTCAGCACTCATCCCAAAGCAAAACCCAGCTCCTAGCTTAGATACCTGCCGCGGAAGAAAAGAAATGCGGCTGAGCTTCAAAAGCTCAGTGAACAGATATAAAAGCAAAGCAAATACGAAACGATATCGAATACAAAAATATAGTGAGCGAAGATAACAAAATCATAATCATTTTCGTAGTATAAATCGAATTATCGGATAAGGTTTATAGTTAACTACCACGAGCCCGAAACATATATCGGATCATAATCATATTCACATAAGGCAACATTTGTGGGAGACCTACGAGTTATGAAGGGCGTGCATGCACGCAACATCAATCATCGAGATAACATATAACGGATAATGAGATAATGATCTAGGATGCATCCAAGCGCCCCACGCATGATATTGGCCATATAACATAATTCGAGCTCATAACGGATAACGAGATAAGGGACGTGGCGAACATCACTCTCGCCCTAGAGTCATGTCGAGGTGCATCATCGACACGGACATGGAACCCCATGACTAGTGAAATATTTGGCTCGGTGTCAAACTATCTTAGGTCAAATCGAATGTCAAACCGACACTGGATCATACTTTATCATAAGGTTAATCATATTTTCAAAATCGAGTTTTCATATCATATAGTTCAAAATCGGATGTTTCATAATTCGAAATCGAAGTTCGGATAAACAGCGGATCAACCAAGCAGAATGGGGTTCATAGCAAAGGCTTAGGAAACCCTAATATAAAAGCTAAAGAAAAGCGTTATAAGGAACCTTCTTGAAAAGGTCAGAATATATGTACCTTATTCCAAAGCAAATGACCAAAAAGCAGAAATACGGAAAGCAAAGGATCACTCCTTCTTCACAGAACCTATACACATTAATGATCGTACATATTATTTATGATTCCATAATTGTCGAAATGATCTTTTAATGTTTGGTGTTTATATTTAGTATATTTAATGATCTTAATACTTTAGGGTTTTATAATTAAATGAGACTTAAGTGTTTTATAACCAATATTGTAGATTAAGGTTCATTATGTCATTTATTAGAGTTTAGGGTTAAATGTGAAAATAGTTTAAAAGTCATAACTCACACATGAAATAACGAATTAATACCCTTAGCTTCAAACCCTAATCGACTCTCATTTATGTTCTAGGGTTTTCTCATTCTTTTAATATCATATTAATGCGCATTTACTTTACGTTACGTCTTTTAATAACTCATCACTTTGACCTAGATTGTATGAAGACAAACCTTTCTTTTCTTGCTTCACCATGCACGCACACCCACATGCAAACGCTTATCCATACTCAAATCGACTCACACAACTTATTAACTCTTGTTCCAAACATGCATGCACTCGACACGTCAAAACCTTTTCAAAAGACTAACGCTAAATAACCATGCATGTAAATCGACACAACTATAACATAAAGTTAACGTGACTCTTATATATCGACATATAGCTTTTAACGAAACACACCAGTTACACGTTTCATATTTATTTACGCAATACTTTCATGACTTAACCCTACGTCGCTTATGCACATATAATACGTCAACTTTTATACACGTGCATGTTTATGATTTTATGTGACCATATGCGTATTACTTGCTATCCGATTTAAACACACATCGACTATATAGTTTCGGAAAAACATGAACACGTAATATGTATACACGACAAGCTCACTTGTTTCACAAAACCCATGCATGACTCACGATTTGCTATTCATATGGTTCGGTCTGTTTTGTCTTCGGCTATACATGTTTTAACACAAATCATACCACTTTACGTACATTACATATTTGACGTTTGCCTGTTATACCTTAACCGATTCATATATATGTGGTTCGGTTTCATGTGGCTCGACATACACAAGACCCGATTCATATCTTACATATTCAAGCATATAATAACGTTACATGTAAACATAAGTGAGACGAGAAGGACTTAGTTATACCTTAGCTTGCGTTGGAAACAAACACCACGACACCAAGAATGGTAGCAATGGTCGGCGAAAAAAAAAAGAAGAGCGAGGACTCTCTTGTGCCGTGACTTTTGTAGCTAGGGTTTCAAATTGATGTTTTGTGTTTGTAAATATAGTGTAGGTACCGATCGGTTCTAGGGCTTGAGGTGTGGGCTTCAGCTCAAACCCAAACCGAACAAAAACATGGCCCAAGTTTGGGCTCCCTTGGGACTCTGTTGGATCGATATACTTTAATCAAACTAACTTAACTAGCTTGTTAAGGTTTAATAACCTCGGATAAATCCTAAGTTATTAACAAAGAAACACTGAGCAATCTTTATCAAGTACGCGGAATTTACTTAACAAAGCTAAGAAGAAAAACTTTATTATAAACTCTAAATCGCTTATTATGCGATACTCTAATACAACTCTAAGATAATCAAACTTTTCTCTAAAACACTAATTGTAAACTCTAAAACTCTTTTTACGAAATCGTACATCTAATGCCAATCTAGAAGTCCTTTTATAGGCTCAAGGATATCCTAGTCGGTTTACAATTGATAACCTTGTACGACAAGTAATCTAAACATGGAATACAATACTTTCCATAAACGAATATATGATTCTTTTGTTCTAGCAGTGCTTTGACTTCATCTTAAGACTTTGACTCTGTCTTTAGCGAAGCTTTGACTATTTGACTTCTTCCGGTTCTTTGACTACGGTACTTTCATATCTTGATGCTTTGATATCTTGAGACTTTCATATCCCAACAATCCTCCCTAACTTGAATTCTACTTGCTTGACTTCAAGTTCCTTTGTGAATATATCTTTATGACTTCATCTTTAAAATGGATTGTTTCTTAGTCTTGATTGTATCTCAGTAAATATCATGCTTGTCAAAGTATCTCTTAGAATTGTTCTCTTCACAGTGACATCCGGCAATCTCCATCTTTTCAAAGAACACAAAGAACATATGATAGTTTGTACATTAATTCGGTTTAAGTTGCATACTATTCTCATCACATCTAAGAGAATCATTGAAAATTTAATGGATTTAGAACTCTTTACCAAAGCCATTATCTCGGAGTAGCCAAATGTTTTGGTGTGTAAGACCATGGTACATTGATA